>JAESUZ010003459.1:0-271684 GCA_017311185.1 Proteles cristata cristata | reverse complement strand
ATTTTTGAAGCTCACACAGGGTTAGGAATAGTTTGCATTCCCACCAACCATCATGGAAAGACCTCTCTCTTCTTATAAGGCCACCGGTCCTATCCCGAGGGCCACCTCTCAAGACTTCATCTAATCCTAACTCCTTCCCAATAGCCCCATCTCCAAATAGCATCACCTTAGGGGTATAAGCTTCCACTTGTGAATTTGGGGGGAGATAAACATTCAGTCCGTAACACCAAGGAAGCTATTTTAAGTATGAAGATACAAGTAGGTTAAAAGGATGGGCAGTTATACCACACAAGCATAAATCAAAAGAAAGCTGGAGTGGCTAAATTAATTTCAAACCAAGTAGATTTTATTTTATTTTTTAATGTTTCTTTTTGAGAGAGAGAGAGAGAGAGAGTGTGATCGGGCAAGGGGTAGAGAGAGAGGAAGACACAGAATCCTAAGCAGGCTCCAGGCTCCAAGTCATCAGCACAGAACTCCATGCGGGGCTCGAGCTCACGAACCGTGAGATCATGATCTGAGCCAAAGTCAGACGCTTAACTGACTGAGCCACCTAGGTTCCCCAAACAAAGTAGATTTTATTTTTTTTCTTAATTTTTTTTAATGTTTTATTTATTTCTAGGAGAGAGAGAGAGAGACAGCGCGAGCAGGGGAGGGTCAGAGAGAGAGGGAGTGAGACTGAAACAGGCTTCAGGCTCTGAGCTGGCAGTCAGCACAGGGCCCGACGCGGGGCTCGAACCCACGAACCGCGAGATCATGACCTAAGCGAAAGTCGGACGCTTAACCGACTAAGCCACCCAGGCGCCCCTAAACAAAGTAGATTTTAGAACAGGGAATGTTATCAGGGAGAAAGAAACATTTCATAATGATAAAGGGGTCTGCTCATCAAGTAGATATAATAATTCTAAATATGCATCTAATAGCACAGCTTCATAATACACAAAAGCTGACAAGTGAAAGAGGAATAGACAAATTCATAATTATAGTGGAAATTTCAGGCACTTTTGTTTCAGTAATTGATGCAGGTAATCAGTAATTGGTAAGGTCATAGAAGATTGAACAACACTGTCAGACAATTTTACCCGATTGGCATTTATAGAACTTTATATGCAACAACTACAAAATACGCATTCTTTTCAAGTAGACCAAGACAGACTATGTTCTGGGCCATAAAATTAGTTTCAGTAACTTTAAGACGATTGAAATCCTACAAAATATATTCTCCCACAAAGTATATTTTTGGACAACTACAGAATTAAAAGTAAAAATTACAAAGATAGCTGTAAAACCTCCAAATATTTGTAAATTGAACAACACACATCTATATAACCCATGAGTTAAAGAAGAGGGGCATCTGGGTGGCTCAGTCAGTTGAGCATCCAACTTTAGTTCAGGTCACATCTCCCATTTCATGAGTTTGAGCCCCGTATCAGGCTTGCCACTGTCAGCGCGGAGCCCACTTCGTATTCTCCATTCCCCCCTCTCTCTCTCCTCCTCCCCCGCTCATGCTCACTTGCTCTCAAAAATAAACGTTGAAAAAAATAAATCAGGAAATATTTTGAATGAAAATGAGAAACTGTGTATCAGAATGTATGCAGTGTAGCTGAAGCAGTGCTTAGAGGGAGATTTAAAGCAATAAACGCTTACATTAGAAAAGTCTCAAGTCCATGATCTCACTTTTCACCTTAACTAGAAACAGAGCAATTTAAAACAAGCAAGAGAAGTACAATAATAAAGAACAGGAATCAATGAAATTGAAGAGGAAAAAATACAGGAAAATCAAAACTGGTTCCTTGAAAAAATCAAGTTGACAGGCACTACTCAGAATGATTAGAGGGGGAGTCCCCAACGTCAGGATGCAACAGGGGACATCATTATAATCATTATAGATCTTACAGATGTTAAGACTACACTGAAAAAATTATGAACAACTTTACACCAGTAAATTCAGCCTCTTCGATGAAGTGGATAAATTGACTTTTTGAAAGGCGCAAACTTCCAAAGTTCACTTAAGAACTAGAAAGCTTAAAATGACTCTGTTTCCATTAAAGAAATAAAATTTGTAATGTTAAGTTTTCCCACAAGGAAAACTTCAAGTCCAATGGTTTACTGGAGAACTCTATTAGGGGTCTAAGGCAGAATAATCTGTGTACTTTCATAAAATAGACTTACGAAGGACACTTTTAGTGAGATGAGCATTACCCTCTTACCAAAACCAGATACAAAAAAGATAACTAGTATATAAAAACAAGGAAACTACAAATCAGTATTCTGCATGAATAAAAATGTAAAAACGCTTAACAAAATACTATAAAATGGAGTCCTACAACACATTGAAAGGATCATCATAGCCACTTAAGATTCATCCAAGGAATTTAAGGTTAGTTTAACACTTAAAAATCATTTCATCATATTAACAGATTATAGAAGAAAAACCTGACGATCAACTCAATGAAACAGAAAAAATATTTGACAAAAAGCCAATTAGTATTGATGATTAAGAACTCCTGGCTGACAGGGGAGCCTGGGTGGCTCAGTTGGTTAACCGTCCAACTTTGGCCCAGGTCATGATCTTACAGTTCCTGGGTTTGAGCCCTGTGTGAGGCTCTGTGCTGACAGCTCGGAGCCTAGAGCCTGCTTCGGATTCTGTGTCTCCCTCTCTCTCTGACCCTCCCCAGCTTGCGTTCTCGCTCTCAAAAATAAACACTGAAAATTAAAAAAAAAAAAAAAAAAAGACTCCTGGCTGAATGACTAGAAAGGGACCTTTCACAGCACCTGAGTGGCTCAATCAGTTAAGCGTCTCTTCATTTCAACTCAGGTCATGATTTCACAGTTTGTGGGTTCGAGCCCAATGTCAGGCTCTGTGCTGACAGTGGGGAGCCTGCTTGGGATTCTTTCTCTCCCTCTCTCTGCCTCTCACCCACTTGTGTGTATGTGTAGTCTCTCTCTCAAGGTAGATAAACTTACAAAGAAAAAAAAAGGGAAGGGAAACCTTTCTGTGAAAGATGTATCGCTAACTTCATACATAATGGTAGAAGACCAGGCTTTCTCAAAATTGGAAACATGACAAGGATGTCCCCTTTTACTACTGTTATTCAACACTGCTTTGGAAGTCCTCCTTGGTGCACTAATGCCAGAAAAAGAAAGGACATTCACATAGGGAAAAGTAAAATTGTGGATAAATTGTCTATGCATAAAATCCTAAACTATCAACAAAAATGTTACTAGAACTCGTAAGTATCTTTAGCAATGTCACTGGATCAGTATGCAAAATACCAACTGTATTCAAATTAGCCACAAACAGTTGGAAAAATAAAAGTCAATTGAGATTAATTCAGCAAATATTAGCAAAATATGTGTAAGACCCGTGTGCTGAAAACTGTAAAATACTGAGAGAAATTAAAGCCCAAATGAATGTAGAGAGTTGTATTCATGGATTGGAAGATTGAATGCTGTTGTGATGTCTGCTTTCCCCTAAATGACCTAGAGATTCAGTCTAATCCCAATTAGAATCCCTGAAGGATTTTATTTCTTTTGATAGAAATTAATAAGCTGATTCTAAAATTTTAAATCTAAAAATGCATAAGACCCAGAATAGTAAGGGAACCATTTTGAAAAAGAAGTACAAAGCTGGTATAGTTACCTTCTGCAATTTCAAGGTTTACTGTGAAACTAGTAATCAAAACAGTGTGGTACTAGCCTGAGGATAGACAGACCCATAGGCTGATGGAACAGAATAAAGTCCAGAAAAACCCACTCATTGATTTTTTTTTAAATAAAAGTGTCAAGATCATTTAATGAAGAAAGATTGTCTTCAAAAATTGATATTGAAACAAGCAGATATCTCTATTCCTTTTTATCCCTGCCTGTGAACCTCGACTTTTACTTCATGCTATCTACAAGTTAACTCAAATGGATCATAGACTTAAATATAAAACTTTCGGACAAAAACAAAGCAGAAAAATCTTTATGACCTTGGGCTGGGCAAAGATTTCTTAAGACCCAGAAAGCACAAATTGTAAAAAAAAAAAAAAAAAAAAGACTACATCAAAAGTAAAAACCTTGGATCATGAAAATACTAAGAAAATGAAAAGGCAAGCCACAGACTGGCAGAAAATATTTGCAAAACACATCTGATATAGGACTTACATCTAGAATATATAAAGAACATTTATAATTCAAATATAAGAAGAGAGCCAATTAAAAGTGAGAAAAGGTTTGGACGGACCCTTCACCAGAGAAGACCTATAAATGGAAAGTAAACACACAAAAGAATACTTAGCACCGTTAGTCGTCAGGGAAATGTAAATTAAAACCATTGTGAAGTATATTGTTGCACAGACTATACCCGGCTTTAAAAGACTGATAATACCATGCGTTATTGAGACTTGGAGGAGTTGGCACCTTCATTCCTTGCTAGTGAGAATACAAAATGGCACAGCCACATGGGTAATTACGCAGGTTGGCAGTTTCTTATAAAATTAAACACAACCTCGCCAGATGACCCAAGCACTCCCACTCCTATGTTATCCGAGAGAACGAAAACCTGTGTTCACACCAAAACTTGTACTTGAGTATTTATGGAATTTTATTTTATTCTTGGATATTTAATTTTTTTATATAATCTATCAAATTGGCTAACATACTGTGTACAGTGTGCTTATGGTTCATTGCTTACGTGCTACAGAACTTTAATCATGAGAGCTCCACACTGGAAGCCACGTAGGTCTGTATTAACTGGTGAATGAATAAGTGTATTGTAGTACATCCGTACAATAGAGCATTCCTTGTCAGTGTCGAACAACAAGCTACAAATACACGCAACAATACAGATAAATCTCAGTAGCAGTAATGCTAAGTAGAAGAAGCCAGGCACAAAAGAGTGCACGCTATATAATTCAGTTTATGTGGAATTCTAGAAGAAGCAAAACTATGACAGAAGGCAAATGAATAGCTGCGAGGGAAGGTGACTGTGGATAAAAGTGTGGTGGGAACACCCTGTTACGATTGAATGGTGGTTATGGGACTGTAAATATTTGTTTCCATCCAGCTGTGCACTTAAAGTTGATGATTTTTTTACATGTACGTTAGGCCTACATGATTTTTGAACATATTTTTAAAAGACCAAAAAGTTCCCATTTCACGATTTTCTACAATATGGTTGGTGCTACTTTTGGGAAGTTTTGTTTTGTTGATTTTTGCTCATCAGGAAAGGACAGGGTTTCTGAGATGTATTAGAGTCCGAGGACAGGAGTACTTTCCTGCTCAGTTCTAGATTTGAGTGGATGCTTGAGAGCAGAGGCGTCATGGCCACTGGAACACGTTTAGTGATTGAAGTTTTTGTTAGATCTTTAATTTTAAAATCATCTTTCATGAAGAAATCTGGACCTATTTTCAAAGAGATCCAAAGTAATAGATATTGTATTTATGGGTCATAGTATAGTGGTAGCAGGCATGGCCAAAAATAGCGGCTACATATACCCAGAATTGTTCCTCTTTCTTTGCTTTTTAACTCTGGTCCAAAATAGGACTTAACACCCAGGATCATGCAATATTACAAAAAAAAAAAAAAAAATCCTGGCTAAGCAACTCTCCCCAGTCCTTTATTCCAAGGCCACGGAAGATTTTTCTGCATATTTTTAAGAGCATATGACCTTTGAGGCAAAGACCTGGCTTTTCTTATGCTAATTCCTAAGAGTTGCAGGCATATATTTATGTGCTACCCTAGTAACAATCAGCACAGCTAGTGCTCAGATCTTGGTTTCTAAATATCATATCATTAATTCTTCAGGGAATGGAACCAGTGCTGGGGGAGACCAATACAAGATGAGTCTAGAACATCTTGTGGGACCAGAAAGTTATGATAAAAAAAAAAATGCATAGAGATTGAAGGAGGTGGTTCTATTTATAGGAAAATAGAAACAAACTGGAGTCCCTTCCCAACAGCAAATCAGGGACAATTCGAGCAACAAAATAGGATATTAATGGATTATAACCTATAGAATAAATATCCACAAGTCCATGCCAATATAAATAAATAGTTGAATAAATAAGCAAGGGAGAAGAGTCAGCTCTTCCTTACAATAGCATTTCAATTAATGAATTTATATATGGAGAAGGAGTGATGAAAATAGAAACTCATTTGGCAAGCACTAGAATAATTCTTGCAGGCAAGAATCATCAATGGATGCTAAAATTAGTATGATGAACAACAGGATATTTGGTAGTCTCAAATTATCTCTCTACAAGAGAAAAATAGTAATGTTACAGAGTAGAAACCTGACTATACCACCTAAACCAAGTGGTGAAGAATGAGAAACTGACATCATGTACCTTCCTACTGACTGAAAAGGCACAGTGTTACTTCTGTATTACTTATGTCAAAAATGCATAACCTGATTTTAATCATGAGTAAACATCTGACAACTGAGAGATCTTCCGCAAGATACATGGTCAGTACTTCTCAAGTTTCAGGGGCAGAAAGGAAAAGATTGATTGAGGAATTGTCTCGGAGCAAGGAGACATGACAATTCCACACGCAACGTGGAATTCTGAATTGGATCCTGAACAGGGAAGAGACTGTTGGTGAATCACCTGGTGAAATGGAAATAAGGTCTGCAGGTTAAGCATCTTCTATCAATGCTGATTTCCTGGCGTTGATCGTGTTACTGTGATTATGTAATATGTTAACACTTGGGGAAGCTGGGTGAAGGGTTTACTGTAACTCCTCGTATAAGTTTTAGAGCTTTTTTGTAAGTCTCAAATATTTTAAAATTAAAAAGTCATTAAACAAGGTAACATTTTTTTCCTAGCAATTAAAAATGCCATGTTTTTCTATGATAACTGATTACTCAGGGGGAAAAAGTGTGCCTGTCCCTTTTCTGTTTGGCTGAAATGGGGGCCTGATATTAGATGAGATTAGGACCCTGTTCTTCTGGTGGTGGTTCTATAATTAGGGATTCTCCACACCCTTTGTTTTTGTATCTTGCTGTTTATCTTTGGGCTATTCTCTCCCCCTTTTATTTAATGCATGATGGTATGAGTGGTATTTCATTTCCAAAGAATACTTTTTAGGGGCGCCTGGGTGGCTCAATTGGTTAAGTGTCCAAAGAATACTTCTTAAAAAATGATATTGTCGAATGGGAAAAGATAGTTGCAAATGACATATCAGATAAAGGGTTAATATCCAAAATCTATAGGGAACTCACCAAAATCCACGCCCGAGAAACAAACAACCCAGTGTTTAATAAATGGGCAGAAGATATGAACAGACACTTCTCCAAAGAGGACATCCAGATGGCCAACAGACACATGAAACGATGCTCAGCATCCCTCCTCATCAGGGAAATACAAATCAAAACTACACTGAGATACCACCTCACGCCAGTCAGAGTGGCTAAATTGAACGAATCAGGAGACTCTAGATGCTGGCGAGGATGTGGAGAAATGGACACCCTCCTACACTGTTGGTGGGAATGCAAGCTGGTGCAGCCCCTCTGGAAAACAGTGTGGAGGTTCCTCAGGAAACTAACAATAGAACTCCCCTATGACCCAGCAATAGCACTGCTAGGAATTTACCCAAGGGATACAGAAATGCTGATGCATAGGGGCACCTGTACCCCAATGTTCATAGCAGCACTCTCCACAATAGCTAAAACATGGAAAGAGCCTAAGTGTCCATCAACAGATGAATGGATCAAGAAGATGCGGTTTATCTATACCATGGAATACTACATGGCAATGAGAAAGAATGAAATCTGGCCATGTGTAGCAACGTGGATGGACCTTGAGGGTGTTATGCTGAGCGAAATCAGTCAGGAAGAAAAGGACAAATATCATATGTTTACACGTATAGGAGGATTGGGAGGAACTTAACGGAGGACCATGGGGGAGAAGGAGGGGGGAATAGTGGGGGAGAGGGAGAGAGGCAAACATTGAGAGACTCTTGAATGCTGAGAACAAACTGAGGACTCATGGGTGTGGGGGAGAGGGGAGAGATGGGCATGGAGGAGGGCACTTGAGCACGGGGTGTTATATGGAAACCAACTTGACAATAAACTATTTGTAAAAAATAAAATCAAAAAAGATTTAAAAATGATATTGCCATTGTATTTTATTATTTAAAAAGCATTTTTTTCACATTTATTTATTTTTGAGATACGGAGTGAGACAGTGTGAGCGGGGGTGGGGTGGAGGGAACACAGAATCTGAAGCATAGCCATTTTATTTTAAAGTGCCAGTATTTAGGGGCGCCTGGGTGGCTTAGTCGGTTAAGCGTCCGACTTTCGCTTAGGTCATGATCTCACGGTTCGTGGGTTCGAGCCCCGCGTCGGGCTCTGTGCTGACTGCCAGCTCAGAGCCTGGAGCCTGTTTCAGTCTGTGACTCCCTCTCTCTCTGACCCTCCCCTGCTCACGCTCTCTCTCTCTCTCTCCTAGAAATAAATAAAACATTAAAAAAAATTAAAAAAAAAAAATAAAGTGCCAGTATTTAGCAGTATGCCAAAAGTTAGGTGTTTTTTTTGTTTTGTTTTGTTTTTTGCCACAACTTAAAACTTACTGATAAAGTCTTTTCAGTTTTATATGGAAGATATGAAAGGGAGACCTGGTTTGGCAAAATAATTTTAGGGGGTAAACAAAATGTCTGAAGACCACTAGTCTTTAAGGCAGGTGGATCCGTGGGTCGGGAGTTAGGAGAATCTATTGGACCGTTGTAATCCACACCTGCCCCCGTCCTGTCCCCCAGGGAGCACCTAGGCACGTGAAAGAGCCCCAGCTGAAACATTCCTGGCCCTCCCAGCAAAACCCATCCATATGCAGGGAGATGTGCATTTGGGGTTTCAGATGCCTAAGTGGAATGTGAGATCATCTGCTCTTCCCTTTTTCCTTCTTGTTTGGTGTAGCTCAGTTTGGTGCAACTACAGTTGTGCTGTAATATAAGCCTTTGGTTTTTTTCTACGTTTCCTTTGAACCACTTAATACTTTTATTGAAAGGGAATTCTTTGATAGTATGACTTTAGGATATTTTGAGGATTCAGAAGGGGATTTCCAAAACCTGCAAAATGTCATCACTGGAATTTTCATTGCAAATCTGTTCTGACACGTAGTTTGGAGTGTAGCTACTGAAAACATTTGCAAAACACAAGTTCAGTGTCTTCACTTTTGTCAGTGATAGCTTTTTGAAATATTTTTAAGAATCCTTTTATTATGGGAAATTCAAAACACACAGAATTGGGAGAGAATAGTGTGAGGAATCCCATCCCCGTGCACCCATCACTCAGCTTCACTAGTCCTGAGTGTTCTCTTAAATCACACATTTCTAAATATTCGATAGTTCTGTAGTTTAGCACAGATAGTTCTGTCATTTAGCACATACGTGGGACTATTTTTAAAGGTAGACCTATTTCCCTTTTAGTAACAAACAAACCTTTTAAAAAGCAGAGGGAGAACAGGAGGCTAAGACTTACCCAGGGCTGCTCTTGGCCTGGGCTCTCCTCCACCTGTCTGGTCGGGGAAGTGGTGGTGATGTTACGTACTCCTTTGGAGTTTAATTCACCTTAACCTATCATCGAGGCAGACAGAATTTGCATATCAGAGTTAAATATTGATTATAAGATTATATGAGCTGTGATTGGGAAAAGTGAAAAAAATCTCATCACAAATCATAATATTTATAAAGATGTGTATCCAAATTATAGTAAAATTGTTGATATAACATGTAGAAAAAATTTAGGGGGTGCCTGGGTGGCTCAGTCGGTTAAGCGTCCGACTTCAGCTCAGGTCATGATCTCACGGTTTGTGGGTTCAAGCCCTGCGTCGGGCTCTGTGCTGACAGCTAGCTCGGAGCCTGAATCCTGCTTCAGGTTCTGTGTCTCCCTCTCTCTTTGACCCTCCCCTGCTCACACTCTCTCTCTCTCTCAGACATAAATAAAATATTTTTAAAAAAGCAATTGGATCCCTGAATCCCTTTAAAAAAAGAAAAAATTCAGATTGTCCCAAAGGATGTGTAGTAAAGACTAAGTGTTCTTTATCTACCCACCACCACTGTCCCATGATTGCCCAGGACCATAGTCTGGTCTGAAAGCATCACCTACTACCAGTGTCTGATAGACTCTTCAAAATATATTCTAGATTATGCTTATATTGCTCTGTTACAGCATAGGGAGAAATTGGCCAGAGCTGGTGGAGTTGAGGGCTGCCTGCACAGGGATGTCTCTTTCACATTCTCTGCCTCCTCGGCACTTCCTCTTGTAGACGACCTGGCCCAGATGCTTCCCCATGAGTCTGTTTTTCCTTTGACTTCGTTAACTGTAAACTCTTCTATTGAGTCACATTGTCCTAGTCCTACAATCTGTTATTTGATTCCTTTTCAATTTACTGTCTCTTCTCATTTTTTATTTCTAAAATGTGTTTCTTCTGTTCTGAACCTGAGACCACTAACAGTATTCAGCTTGCTTGCTTTCTAACTCTGCTTCGGTGGTCTCCTGCCTGGTCGCTGATCTGTTGCACCCAGCCATCCACTTGATCGGTCCCCGAACCCATTCAGATTTCTCTCGTCAGCCCAGAGTACAGCATCCGGAATGCTCCCTCTGCGTTGTTTTTCTCCACCTAACAGGGTTTGGGGTTAGGGTTGTGTTCAGCTGCGGTGTTGGGGACGAACACGTACGGTAGATGCTTTGTCGTGTTCAAGATCTTCCGAACCTCAGCTCTTCGGCACGGCCCTTGTTTGAATGGGTCCTCTGCTCCCACCTCTTCCATAAAAGCAAAATTTATTTTATCCTTTCAAACTTCATGCCACCTGTACACCTCTGGCCTCCGTCTCATAGTGCCGTTGCATGGGCTTGGTGAATGAAGCAGTACACAGTTAGTGAATGCAGTGGGTAGATCTTAAATTTTGGGGAAAATGCTTTTTCTCATATCGAGGAATTTTTTTTTGACTCCTCTTTATTTATAGGCAGGTGTTTACGTGGCGGAAATGAAAGTTCCAAACTGTTTTTATAAGTAGTTCCGTTCACTGTTCTCTGAACTTCTGTTAAATGATCCTGCCTGCGTAACTACAGCAGTGCCCCTGATCCACGATTTCAGTGTCTGCAGCCTCCGTTACACGGGGTCCACTGCGGTCTAGAAGCAGGGAGCCTCCTTGGGACAGGAGGTCAGTGGTGGTCAGACGCTGCCTCACGCACATCCTTCGTCTCTTCACGCAGACGTGTTTCCATCTTGCATCATCGCAGAAAGAGGGGTGAGCTCAGGACAATAAGATACTTAGGGAGACCACACTCACGTAACTTTTGTTACAATATACGGTTATAATTGTCCTATTTTATTGTTGATCTCTTACTGTGCTTTTTTTTTTTAATAAGTTAAACTTTTATCATAGGTACGTATGTAAAGGTAAAAATGTAGTACCTAGCGGGTTAGGAACTGTCCATGGTCAGGCATTTCTTGGCCTTGTATCCCCCACATGTAATGGGGGGGGTGGTTATTGTGGTAAGAAGCCGCGCTAGGCCTCAGGTGTTTACTGTCCGAGCTCAAGAGGGTGGGAGCTCACGGCTAAAATAAGTTCTAAGCAAGGAAGCACTAAAGACTATAAGACACTCTGTGGTTCGAGGGGTGACCCGTCTGTGACTTTCTAAACTGTTAACCCTGTGTTAAATTTTATGGTGCAGGAAAAAGATCAAAGGGGAGGGGCAGGGCCAGTTGTGTGTGGTGTTTTGTTTTTTTTCCAAAACCAGTTCAGCAGTTATTTACCTTTCAAGCAATTAACATAATTACCATTATGCTGAAAAGTAATTTTGGAAAGTTCTGCCCCGAGCTCTTACGACCCCACCGGGACAGTTTTCGTTGGGACTTATCTTTTTGATGGAAGCTTAATTGCGATTTTGGCTTTGTGCTCACAAACAGAAGCAGCTAATTGTTTAGGCAAATAGCAGATTAATTTAAATATGCATCCCTAATAAAACAAAAATGGTCTCCATTATGGTCCTTGTTCCCATGACGAGGAATATAAATATTCTGTGCAAGTACCATTAGGCGGAGGTCTTAAGGATTGTCGGCATCATTTCACAGTGGTAGCACTTTCCCGATACCGAGTAATCTTGACAGAAGCTCACATAAATCAGTTTAAGCTCATTTAGATCCCATTTCCACTATGTGCAGTTTCATTACCACACTCTGGCTGGCCTCCTCTGGGAGGCGGGGGGGGCGCGTCGCAAACTGGCATGGGTGCCCACCACAGCTGCTGAGCAGGCTCCGCGTCTCCTCAGAAGACTGGCCGTCGTTACTCATGTCATTGTTAGCAACCCTTCCCCGCTCTAGGGTGAGCTCCCAGGTCCCTCAGCCCTGCTGCCGCGTGTCAGAGCCCCGCTCCAGCCCCCTGCATTGGCCCGATGGCCCTCACCCAGTGTGCCCTCCCAGATCGCCGGGGACACCCTTCTGCTCGCCGCTGTGTCCGTCTCCTATTTCTCGTGAATGAAGCCGTATTGCTGTGAGCCCGGCACGAGCTCGGGGCTGAACATCCTTCATCGGCCCTCGAGGTTTCGTCAGGGAGAAAGAAAGACCACTGCCTCTCCTTTTGGTTTTCATGATGTGGGGCAAATCGGGGGGGCCGGAGGCCCTGGTGCTCAGGGAATGGCTTGTTCGGGAAATGATGGCAGTGGCCTGCTTTTTAAGTCACTGCTGAGGAACTAACTACACAGAACCTCCCTTTGCGTTTGCTACGGTATTTTCTCTTGTTTCACCCTGGTCTAACTTGCAGGATAAGTGTAGTAGACACTTTTGTGGTGTCTCCTGACCCCGGTGGGCCTCCTTGGGCCCTGTGGGGGTAGGCACGTTCATACTGAGAATTTGCATTATGAGTCTTTGGCCTCTGTCAGACGAAGACGGGGACCATAGGCTCCGGGGACAGCTGATTCGTGGACTGGGATGGGTCATTTGGACCCCACACAGTTAGCCTGGGCTGTGTGCTTGGATTAGAAGGCTCTGCAGAGCGGGGGACAGTGACAGCTGGCTTGTGGGGGAGAAAGAAGAAGGAAAGCCATTGCACAGAGAGGCCCATGAAACGCACACGCTGCCTTGGTTCTGAGTGACTTCCTGGTCCCTGCTTCAGATTCCTGAGGATCTGCAGCCACACTTCTTGCCCTTGGGTGCCACGAAATAGCCCCATTCCTTCCCAGCCCATTTCCCTTTTGTGTTTAAGTGACTCTCAATGGATTTCTGTTTCTTCGAACCAGATGTCCCATGCTAAAACAGAAGACAAACATTTGGCAACCCTTTATTGTCAGTATCAGTGATGTTCTGAATCCCTTGACATAAGCAACATGGAAGAAAAAGAACACAGTTCTGACACTTCAGAAGTTCACACAGTATCAAGAGCCAGATCCATCTCCTTGTTGTATCCGTGACATAAAACTTGGCCTTTTGAATGAATTTATATCCAGTGTTTTTAAATTATCACCTGTTTGACAAGTGAATGTATTTGGTTCTGACAGGCAGTGGCTACTTCTTAATATCGTGTGATGGTTGTGTGCCCAGTTCAGCTTGAAATGTCTAGAAAAATTACCTGCCCATTCTTTAGGGATATTAAAGTAATTTTATTTTAGGTTAAGCGTATCCATTTTCCCATTGCACTTTGTACCATGTGTTATGTGTTAAATTTTGGTTAATGAAACGTTCGTTTCTCTAAGATGCGGCTTTTGTGAGAATAGGAGTCCTGTCCTTTCTGTCTGGCCCTGAACAAGGTGCTCGGTAGCTGCCATTGGAATATTCACCCCCTGCAGTCAGCAGCTTTTTCGTTTTATTTTGTGTGGTTTGCTGCAGTTTCCCATGTGCCTAGACTAGCGGCTGGCTCAGAGCGGGGGCTTAGTACACACTAGATTGTCCTGTCACACCGATTCCCTTTTGGCTAAATGTTGGTTAACGTGGGGGCTGATCAGCTGCAATATTATAAGACATTATTATAATTCAGGTATTCATTGTTCAGGTCCCTGCAGTTTTGAGGTTGTAAGAGTAGCCATGATATAACTATATTAACTAATAGAGCGATCCTTTATAAAACTAGTTTCTGCTCAAACATCTCTCCCCATTCATTGCTGTGTCTTTTCCTGCCCACCTCGCCCGGGTGTTTTTGGGGCCAGCAGCACAGTCGCAAAGTGAAATTGCAAATCTTGCAAAAGTTGTGGGACTTAATGTTAAAAGTGATAATTGGAAGAGCACTAGATGCGGTAAATACATGGGTAGGTACCCAGGGCTTTTTTTTTTCCCCCTTACTATTTATGTCTTTTTTAAAGACATAAATAATTGTCTGCTCATGCAAAAGTAATAACATACATGGGGTTCAAAACACACACAGAAATGAAAAGCCTGACCACATGGCATGAAGGCTGGGGGCCAGGAAATGGACGCGTGTGGCGGTGAAGCCCTCACGTTTCCTGTAAAGCCGGCAGTATCGCTGGAGGGTAGATCGGCAAGTTAAAGGCTAATGCTAAAATCCTAAGGTAGCCACTAGAATAACACAACAAAGAGTTTGGGCTAAGGAGCCAACAAGGGGACGCAAATGGAATAAACACATACTCCGTTAATGCAAATACTCCATCCAGAAAAAAGGCGGAAAAAGAGAAAAAGGGAACACAAAACAAATGGGACAAATAGCACAAAATGGCAGGTAAAACCCATTCCTGCCTGTAACCACGTTAAAGGGAAATAGTCTAAACACTCGAGTTAAAAGCAAGCCCAGCTATGTATGCCGTCTACAAGAAACTCATTTCAAATATGAAGACACAAGGCAAAGAGAAAGGACAGAACGATACAGGCAGTGCTCACACTGATCGGGAGAAAGCTGCAATGCCTGCATCCACAGCGGACGAAGATCTCAGAGCAAAGAACATAACCAGGGGTAAAGAGGGACATTGCATTCAACAAAGGGTCGCTTCGCCAGAGGACATTACAGTCGTAAATGTTCACACATCTAAAAGAGGTCTTGGGGGACTGTGCCATCAACAAGGACAGTCTGACCAGGTTTTATATGCTGAGTGGTTGAAAGGAGTAGAGAGAATTGACACAGAGGACGACGCTGTAGGCGCCCAGAAAAGAATGCGGCCGTTAAGTTGAGGGAACCCTAGGATGTATTTTCTAAAAAGACGTTTCTTAGAACAGCTCTGTGGAACTCAACCTTGCAGCAAAGGGTATTTTATTGCATAAGATTCTGTTGGAATAATGATGCCGACAAAACCGAGTAGTTGATTAATAATGAAAAATGTGTTTATAGATAAACTCCATGTGTGCTTAGAGTGAGCCGTGGTTGAGTAACTTCCTCATTTGGCAGAATCCAGGCAAGTTTACGTCATTTGCTCGTGGAGCCCATGGTTATTTTATGCACTTGGAGAGGCAGCCGCACATCCTGCACTTTCCCAGCCTAGTTGCAGCCCAGCCTCATCACATACCAAGTGGCTTCGGACCAGTTGTTTAACCACTTGGAGCTTCTGTTCTCTTTTGTGAAATAAGGATAATGATGTTCCTCCCAAAATGGAAGTGAGCGCTCAATGAGAGGAGACAAATGAAAATGTCTCACTACTCAGAAGCTCTATGAAAATTGCAAATTTTATTTCCCGTTACTGTTTATTGTGACATCTCTGAACAAAGGCGAGCAAACATAATGCAGAAGTATCTGGAGGAGGCACATCTTGGAATACGCTCTCCTGTTTTCATGTGTACTCGGCATTTGGTACAGCCTCTCTGTTTCTTCTGAGTCAGAGTGAAGAGAGTTTGCCAAAAGATTTGCCAGGGGAATGTGTCGTGGAGCCGTTTGTGATTTGCTCCCCCCTTCCCCCCCCCCCCGCCTTAGTTTATCGC
Source organism: Proteles cristata cristata (assembly GCA_017311185.1). NCBI lineage: Eukaryota > Metazoa > Chordata > Mammalia > Carnivora > Hyaenidae > Proteles > Proteles cristata. The sequence continues at coordinate 255,844 of JAESUZ010003459.1, read as the reverse complement.
AGTTCTTAGAAAAGAACGCTGTTTTATCCTGTTTTACGTCCGATGCCACATTTAACGTGAAGAAAGCTCTGCTTCCGTTTGTAATTACCTACTTGGCCTGCTGACGGTTTAAAAGTCTCGCAAAGCAGCCCAAATGCATTAGTCGCTTCTGACTGTGTATGTATCTAGTACTGAATGATGCCTTATGATGAGATCCCAAGTTCAAAGCACTTGGATTGCAGAGAGAAGAAACGTGAAAAAGCTTTATCTGTTTTAGGTAATAGGAAGTTGTAGGAAGTAGGACTAGGTTTTTGGATGAGCAGTAGAGGGAATTTGCATTATTAATAGATTATAAATAACACTTTACAACGTGGCAGGTCTTATAAAACACGTAAAAGGTAAAAACGGCTGGCCTGCCTCCAGCCTTTTGTGTGGCTGTCCCCATTTCGTCTGTGCAACTGTCCTGTTGCCTTCAGCTTTACAGATAAAGAGACAGGCTCGCGACTTGCCCAGGGCCCTCAGCTAGCAAGTGGTAGAGCTGGACTGGAACTCAAATAACCATACACTGTTATTTCCATACAGTCGTTTCCCAGGGAACTTTGAAAAACCAGTGGGAATTGAAGTAGGACATTATCCAGTATGATGTGGACAGTCATCATTTTCTTGGGTACGTTTTGCAGGGAAAGAAGTGGCTAAGAATGATAAGAATTTGGGGGGGGCAAGAAAAGAATAAATAGCATCCCAAGTATAGAAAAGTTTCTATTTCTGCCAGAAGAGTGTAAGTTCCTGTAGATAGACTGGTTCTCACAGTTGAACATGTATCTCCAGAGTTTCTGTTGCCCAAAAGTTTGCACTTCTAACAAGCCCCCTGGTGAGGCTACAGCTGCTGGGGCTGCTGGGCTGAGATCCACACTTGGGTATCACTGCTGTGACCATTTGAGAAAGGTGGAGACACGGCCAGTGTGTGTGTAAGAGGAATTCCTCTGGGTAGCAGCATGCAGGGAGCTGGAGAGAGTGTATAGGTAAATCAAGGTTTTTAACAAGTGTGGGATTGTTAAGTTTGTGTTTTATAACAAGGCAAAACAAAGCATCCGTGCTCACTGCAGCTGGAAGAGGGTGGCATGAGGAAGGATGTAAAATACTTGTATGTAAATTACAAGTTAGTGGCAGTTTCCAGACCTTGCTAGCATCTAGAACGGTGCCCTGTATATAACATGCTCAATAATTTTTTGCATGATCTCTCACACCTGTTAGAATGGTGGTCATCAAAGACCAGGGATGACAAGTGCTGGTGTGGATGTGGATAGAAAGGACCCCTCGTGCACTGTCAGTGGGAATATAAATTTGTGCAGCCACTGGAAAACAGTATGGAGGTTCCTCAAAAAATGGAATCTAGAACTCTGCTGTATGGTCCAGTAATTCTACTTCTGGGTATATGTCCAAAAGAGATGAAATCACTGTCCCAAAGAGCTGTCTGCACCCCCATGTTCACTGCAGCATTAGTCACCAGGGCCAAGACATGGAAACAACCTAAGTGCCCACTGACGGTGGATGGATAAAGAAAATGTGGCATACACGTACAATGGAGTACTATTCAGCCACGAAAAGAAGGAAATCCTGCTATTGGCAACAACATGGGTGAACCTTGAGGGCGTTGTGCTAAGTGAAATAAGTCAGAGGAAAAATAAATACCATATGATCTCACTTATGTGAGGAATCTAAAAAAAAAAAACAAAAAACAAAAAACGAAAAACTCCTCAGAAACAAGAGAACAGATTTGTGATCCCTGGGGATGGAGGTATAGGAAAAAATCAGCAAAGGTGATCAAAAGGTGTCCAAACTTCCAGTTAGAAGAGAAATAAGTTCTGGGGATCCAACCTCCAGCATTGGAAAGTTGCTAAGAGAATAGATTTTTTAAAAGTTCTCATTCTAAGAAAAAAAGAAATTCGTTAACTATGTGAGGTGATGGGTGCTCACTAAGTACTGTGGGAAGCATTTTACAGTATGTGCATATATCAAATCTTTGTGCTGCGCAACTTAAACTTACATGTTAACCAGATCAGTAAAACCGGGAAAAGTTATCTGTCACATGAATGGACAATTAGGAGAATGAATTAAGAACTCCGTATGTTCAGAATATCCAGCGATTTGTGTCCTATTGTTAAGTCTCTCTCATAGAAACATTTTCTAAAATTTATCTTTTTAGTAAAAATAATGTTGGGGAAAAAATTCAGAATATACAAGAGGATATGCAGTAAAATGCCTTCTACTCTCGTCCCTTCTCTATGGCTTCTTTCCTTCAAGGCCACGCACTGGCACCAGTTTGTTGTGTGTCCTTCCGCAAGCAAGGATAGCCTGCGTATATGGGTGTGTACATTTTTTAAAACACAAAAGTAGTATAATGTGCTATATACCACTACTCTCTCCTTCACTTTTTTCATTTAATACTATATTTTGTTGATTTCTCATACAGCTTATGTGTAAGGCTCAGTCTTTTTTAACTGCTCATTTTATTTGAATTCCAAACTGTGCTGCCCATTTAGATAGCTTCTGATCTTTTGACGTAATTAAAAACATTTCAGTGACTATACTGCAGACATTCGTAATCTGATAAATATTGTCAAATTGGCTCCAAAGTTGGGTGAATTAGTTTACATCTCCACCAACAATTTAAGATAGAGCCTAGGGTGCCAGGGGGCTCAATTGGTTAAGCGTCTGACTCCATTTTGGCTCAGGTCATGATCTCATGGTTTGGTTGTGAGATCGAACCCCACGTTGGGCTCTGCACTGATAGCACAGAGCCTGCTTGGGATTGTCTCTGTCTGCTCCTCTGCCTCTCTGCCCACCTCCCCCCAAGAAGAAATAAACCTTTTTTTAAAAGCCTATTTCCCCATATCCTCAACAGCAGAATGTTTTATGAAATTTTTCATCTTTGTCAATTTGATTAATGAAAAATAATATTGTTACCATTTCTGTATTTTTCTAATTGTGAGTGAGGTTTTGCATTTTTCTTGGGTTTATATGTCAGTTGTATTTCTTTTACTGTGACCAGCATGCCCTTGGCCTTTGCTTACTTCCCAATTGCTTTTTTTCCTTCCTGGATCTTAGAAACTTTTTATTAAGGACATTGTCCATTTGTTATATGCGATACCAATGTATCGTTTACCTGTTAACTTTAAATTGCGCGATTACTTTATAATTGTGCATCTTAAGTGAATTTAAAATGACCTGCATTGTTTTTCTCTCCATAGGATTTCTTAATATTTGGGATCTACGGACCGGAAAGTATCCCATCCACCGTTTTGAGCACGACGCAAGAATACAGGCTCTGGCCCTCAGCCAGGAGGATGCGACCGTTGCCACGGCTTCCGCTTTTGATGTTGTGATGTTGCGCCCCAATGACGAGGGCTACTGGCAGATCGCCGCTGAATTCGAAGTTCAGAAACTGGTGAGCTTTTCAGTCCAGTTGCTTTATTCTCTGTTCTTAGAATCTCTGGGTCCGATCTAAACCAACGGTGGTGATGTCGGCGCCTCCCGTTCACTCAGAGCTTCCTGTGGGCCTTCTAGTTCGAAACCCCGCTGCAGCCTTGCAGAATGGATAGACAGGATTCTTGTCCCCGTTACCAAAAAGCCAGTAGAGGCTTAGAGCAGTGCACCGACTCGCCCTGACCTCAGAGCTGAGAAGCTGTGACTCAGACCCCAGGGCCGACATCAAGGCCAGGGTTTCTTGTCACTACTCCTCAGCCTTCACCGAAGTAAGGTGTTCGCTGCTGGAAATCTGAGCTCGGTTTCTGGCCTATCATATAAGTGAAAATGATGAAAATGAATTCAGTGTCATCATCCAGTCCATATGGAGGGAAGGTTTCCATCCTACGTTTCCTTCCTTCCGCCGAAGATTTTCTCACCTGGAGTTAAGAGTAGCGCCTGAGTGAAAACAGACCTAAGTCGGTGTTAATTGGGCAGCCGCGTGCCAGGTGTCCTGCGCAACGCTCAGCCAACCCGGAGGGCCGTGTACACGAGCTGCTCGCCATGCTCATCTCTACGTGAGCCGCCGCGTTTATACGGTGGGCGTTTATACGGTGGGGGTGGTTCTGTGGTAAGAGGGGAGGGCCCAGATCTGTGCTAAATTTGGATTTAACATAAACAAACTTGATTTTGGCACTGGGAGGAGAGCGAGCAGAAAAGCCCGTGTTGAATAACGAATTGGAGGTCTGACCTGGAACATATCCTGTCTCTCTCCCTTCCCCTCATGGAGGTCATGGTAGCCTTGAGTAACGCAAAAGCCGTGGCGTCCGCGCTCCGCCTGCATAAGCTTCTCGTCCCTTTAATGGCCATTTCCGCAGTGTGGGTGGTGTTTCCCCCGAATCGTCGGATCCTCTTCTTGGGGTTTTATTAGGAAAATGTGGACGTACCATTTTTCTTTGTTCTCAGAACTACCGTAGTGCCTAGTATTTGGTCTCTACCTAAAGAACATTCTAGACCAGCAATAATTACATGAATTCAGACAGTTACTTAAGATGTGAGTTCCTCCGTAACGTGTAAATCCTGCCTTGGCAATAAGGTGGCATCCTGGCACCAACTGGAAGCTTCTTGCAGCAGCTCACAGCTCACAGCGCCTGGCACACGGCACCGCCAGTCCGTCTGAGCCCCTTGGTCTGTCAGAAGTCCAACACTAAAGTGAAATTAAACAACTAGACTGAGGATGTTGATTTTAGGGAAGTAAGAAATGACTTTTAGAACGGGGGAGAGAGGAAGCAAGCCACAACCACTTTGCGGCCTGTGGTGCAACCCCTGTGTGCCTTACCCCTCATCTCGGATGAGGGGGTGCCGTCCTTGGAGAAGGCTCCTCCCGGCCCACCAAAGCCGAGCCATATTTGCCTTCCCCAGGTAGGCTCCCCGAATCCCAGTGGCTATGGTCCCCGTGTTGCAGTTCTGGCCTAGCAGGTCCTTTGTGATGAGTCCTCGGCTGGGGACGTGGGGCTGCTGCTCACTCTCTTGGGCCCAAGGATTAGCAGAGTCCCCCGGTGTTCACTGTCGCTCCAGCTCCACTGGACAGTCCTCGGGATTCAGGCTTTTGAATTCGTTCGGCCTCTTGTCTGGGCCATGCTGTCCTTTCACACGGTGGTTTTCACGATTACACAGCGTGGCACGCCTGCTTTTGCACTCTGAGAGTTTACTCAAGGAGGTGAAAACCTGGTGTGAATATGCTCGGGAGAAACGTGCCACTTAGGGACGTAGAGAAGCAAGTGATTCCTGAAGGGAGTGCCTCCTTCCGTCCCGTGCAGATTGGAGGCGGTGGCTGCACTACCGCGGTCAGGAGCGCCACAGCAGCGGGGGCAAAGCGCTGCTGCTGGCTTTCCGCCCCCGGTGGCCTGGAAACCAGCAGAGGATGGATAACTCTGCTCTTTTTAGCCTGTTAGCTGCACGTTTCTACTATTTGCACACGTGTTAAAATGTGAACTTTGCTCATTGGGAACCAAATGGATTTTATTCCGTTTCTTGCAAAAAAGAAAAAAGAAAACTTTTAAGTTTTTGAATAGGTCTTACACCTTCATGCTTCAGAATTTAAAAGGCACAGCCAGGTTTACAGGGAGAGATCTCTCTTCCACCCCATCGAAGAACTCTGTTCCCTCTTTGAAGGTGGCCGTCCTTCGCAGATTTATGCTTGCACACGCCACGCACACCCTGTGTTCCCTCTGCCCCCTCCACACACGTTAGCGCACCGTGAATCCTGTTACCCCCCTTCCTTGCTTTTTGTCCCCAGATTTATCTTGGAGATGATTCCGTTTGTAGCATGCTTTTTTTCTGTGACTACACAGTATTCCCGTGAGTCCCACCTGTTTAGGTGTTTGCAGGTTTTAGCTATGGCATCATAGTGTTACAGCAAATAACCTTGTACACAGTTGTTTTGCGTGTGTGTTTGTGTCTATTTGTAAGTAAATTCCTAAGACTGACTTACTGGTTCAGAGCATATGTGTGTTTGACATCGTGATGAGTATTGCCAGATTTCCGTCTAGAGGAGTTGGACCAGCTTGCATCCCCCTGACCATACCTGGGACCCACAAGTGTGGTTGTCCCCCTCTACTTCCAGACCAGTGTCCTATGGAGCTAATGGCTGTTTACTGCTATGACTGGCAAAAATGGTATCTCAGTGAATTTTGACTTTGTATTTCTCTTATTAGGAACATAGTGTGTTTAGGTGTTTGCAGGGCAAAGGGCATCTTTTTATTAGTGTAGGAACTGAGTTCCCCTTTCCTATGAACTGTCTCATTGCCCGTCTTTTTCTGTTAGGTCTCTGGTCTTATTGATGTATGGGAGGCATCGTGTGTTTTTGACCAAGTAGGGATGAGCTGGAGGTGAGACCTGACAGACTGTGTAACTCTTCCCTTTTCACAGGTTGACTACCTTGAAATCGTTCCAGACACCGGAAGGTATCCTGTGGCAGTGGCCACGGCTGGAGATCTGGTATACCTGCTAAAAGCTGAAGACTCTGCCAGAACCCTCCATTATGTCTATGGCCAGCCTGTCACATGTCTGGATGTCTCAGCCAACCAGGCTGCTTTCGGTGTGAAGAGTCTGGGATGGGTATACGAAGGAAACAAGGTACAGAAATAGTAAGATGCATAATTAACAAAAATAGAACATCGAGTTTTATTTTTTAGAAGGCAATTAAAAAATTAAGGCTCTCTGTACTGTATGTTTTGGTAGCATGGTTAAAAAAACAAACACCTCAAGCACTTTTAAAGGAAGTAAAATGAAAAGTAATTGTCTCCTTTCTCCTCCCTTCCCCCAGCTCCATTCTACAGAAGAAACCGTGAAGCATTTTTTAGGTCCATCAAGAAAAACTTAATGTGTTTATAGGTACATTTATACACCAAAAAACCTCTTTGTGGAAATGAGATCGTAGTATACATACTGTTCTGTACCCAAGATTTTTATTCAGTAATAGGCCTTGGAGAGCATTTCATGTCCACAAGTGCTATGCCCCCTTACATGAGGATTCCAGCAAATATTTGTCCAGCGCCCTTGCTGGTGGGCATTTAGGTTGCTTTCACTGTGTAGACAATTAGACAGTGCTGCGGTGCGTAATGTGACTTTTGCAAGTCCTCGTGTGGTCAATCTCTGGGATAGATTCCTAGCAGTCATGTTGCCTGGGCAGAAGGTTTGCGCACTCAAGATGGCGACGGACATTGCCAGATTGCCCTCTAAAAGGGTTGCGGCAAAATTTGTATTCTTACCAGTAGTGCCTAAAAGTGCCTTCCGATAAACCCCGAGCCAGGATTAAGGAAACAAGTTTTTAACTGAAATTCGTTCCGTGATGACTACATTTTATCACTGCCCAGCATTTTACTATCCTGACTCTAGGCCGAGTAGTTAGACTTAAAGCTGATTTATAGAACGATTTCTCTTCCAGTAATATCGGGAGAAAGGGATTCGTTTTTTATTTTTTGGCTTTGTTTTTCTCCACTTTGCCTGCTCTTGACCTTGCTGCCCATGGGTACAACCCTCGGGAAGGCACTCCCCTGCCCCAGCAGCTCCTGACAGTGCCCTCCTCCTCCAGGAAGGAGGCCCTCCTCCACAGGGCAGCACTAGGAGCAGGGCAGAGCCAGACTCTGGATGCGCACAGCCTGAGCTTCAGCACCAACTCCGTAGTGACCTGCTGCCCTGTGTGACCTTAAGCAGGGTGCTTAACCCTCTCGATGCCCCAGGGAGTTCAGAACCGTGGCTACTTCGTATAACTACAGGGTTAAATGAAAACCTGTCTGCAAAGCTTTCAGCGTGGTGCCTGGTGTGTGAGTGTTACCATCACGGCGCTTTTTATTTCCTCCCCTGGTAGTTGAAGTCTGGCCTCTGGCTGTGGTTTTTACATACTGTTTCTCCTCCATGTAGGCCCCGAAAGGCCAGGTCTCATTCATCTAGATGTTCACTGGCTTTGCAGCTTAGCAAGCGCGCCAAGAATTGAAGCCTCCTGGATTCCATGGACCTCTTCTTCATTGAGGAAGATGCGTAAAGTGGCAGAAAGTAGATGCGGCTTACTGTAACCTCACTGTGACACCGGAGCCCCTTGGTGCTCAAGTTGGCCTGTTCTGTTGGAGCACATTCAGTGGTGATAGAAGTCCAGGGCTGGGCCTTCCCAGGAGGTAGGGGGGGTGGTTGGTGTCCTGAGGCAGTTTCCTTTCTCAGGCTTTGAGAACATGGGCTTTTTCTCTTCCCCATTGAGCTCATTTGTTGAGAGAAGAGAGACTGTTTCCTTCCTAAGTTGGCCTCCATCACACTTGCAGGTTTTGGTTTTCTCCTTGCTTTCTCATGTTCTTGGTGCAGGGAGGTGATAGTTACATTTAGCACTAGCCTGGTTGAAATTTGTCATGTTTTAATAAATTTTTCATAAGCAGGTCCTCTTTCTCTTTGACCTACATGAGGGGATATATTTGAGAAACCAATAAAGGGATAGTTCAGCTCAAAATTAGACCGGGTGCATGCTTTTGATATTGAGGTAGAGAAGTGCGGTTTCAGATGCCTTTAGGGTTTTCTAATCCAGTTAAAAGCATTGATTATAAGAATCAGCTGATTAATCCATTGATTTTTGTGAAAATCCAGTTTTAAAAGTTTACAGTCTCTCAAATAAGTGGTTACCTGGTATTTTTCATCAGGGCTTTAAAATGAAGAGTAGAGGGGCGCCTGGGTGGCTTAGTCGGTTAAGCGTCCGACTTTCGCTTAGGTCATGATCTCGCAGTTCGTGGGTTCGAGCCCCGCGTCGGGCTCTTTGCTGACTGCCAGCTCAGAGCCTGGAGCCTGTTTCAGAGTCTGTGACTCCCTCTCTCTCTGACCCTCCCCTGCTCACGCTGTCTCTCTCTCTCTCCTAGAAATAAATAAAAAGCATTAAAAAATTTTTTAAAAAATAAAAAAAATAAAAAATAAAAAATAAAATGAAGAGTAGAAGTAAATTCGCTACAAGAGCATGTTTAACAACCACTCCAAAATCTGATGGTAGCATTAGTCATCCGAATGTTTTGTGAGTGTGGCCTCAGACCCTCCAACGCTCATGTGGGCGGGTCGCCGGTCGTTGTTCGTAGAGTGGTGATAACTTTCCGTGGAGCTGTTTCTCCGACATGAATACTGCCCACTGGAACGTGAGGGAAGCCAAGCTTTCCCTGGATAACTTCCCTCCTTTCTAAGGAGGCAGCACTTCCCACCTGATTGTGTTTAGTGGATTGCCTGCTTCCCGAGAAAGCCCTGCATTTTTAGGAATTGAAACGGTCCCGTGGCATCTCTATGTGAATGAAGGCACGTTTTGGGTGGCTCTGTGAGGTTTCAGTGTCCTCCTGCTATCCTATAACGTGATATTATAACTCCCACACAGTCTCTTGTCTGGTGCCCAGTTTCGCTGTTGAGTACTGTGTTTTGGCTACACCCGCGCTGTGGTCCGGCCACACGTGGCCCAGCATGTTTTATTGGGTTGATGCGAGACTATTACCAACAGAGTTTGCCTGGCGCTGTATACACAGGGGGGTTCATGTCTGTGCCTCTGGCCTGTCTAGTTAGGATTCAGATGAAGGCTTTATGAGAGTTTGGTTTATCTCTGTTTATATTGATACAGAACTGGGGTTTAGCTATAATCCATTATTGATTAACTGTGATCAAAGTGGACAGTGAACTCCAAATGCTGATACACGATCTGAGTCAGCAACCAGGACCCCCCAACCTGCAGAAGTATTCTGGAAGTGCTATTTCTGTTTAGCTGGAGGACATCCTTGTTCCATATGATGATTGCGTTAGCACTTTAGAGGCAGCACAGCTGTCTGAGCATCAAGTAATGATGGTTCGAATCCATCCATTCACATCCGTCTAGTTAGACAGCCGGACGTGTGTTCGGCACGGAAGTTACAGAACACCAGTTGTGTTCCTGCATTGGAGTGTGACAACGGCATTCTGCAGAGACTTCAACAAATTGGCACTTGTCGAGAACCTAGCCCTCCTAATGCGCATAGTCTCCTAAGGAAACAAAACATGGAACATAGCAGAAATGCATTTAGTCTTAAGAAGAGGCTTGTAGGAGCCTCTGGTGGCTTAGTTGGTCAAATGTCCAACTCTTAATTTCGGCTCAGGTCATGCTCTGACGGTCGTGAGATTGAGCCCCGCATCAGGCTCCATGTTGCATGGGATTCTCTCTCTGCCCCTCTCCCACTCACGCACTCTCTCAGAATAAATAAACTTTTTAAAAACATTAAAAAGAGAAAAGGAAAAGGCTTGTATACACAGCTGGCTGTTCAGCTGTTTCCAGGCCAGGAGGGAAGGTGCAGAGAGAGAGTAGCACCCCAATACGTCTCCGTCTGCCTCTGTGCAAGGATCCCCAGACTTACGAGCTCCAGAGTTTTGACATCGCCTTCTCAGGCTCATAACTTCAGTGGCATCGGTGGCCTGAAAGGTAGCCTTTGCCAAGTGACTGAAGGAAAGCAAATGTGATGGCGATTACTCTGGCCTCTCCATCGTGCTGTGGTGTGAAAATCGGCATCACCTCTGTTAACATCCCTCTAAGATTTGTTTTTATGTCTCACGTTTCCCAAGTCTGTCAAAAATACTTCCTCCGTGAGAATGGTATTTATGATAACCCTATTATCTTTATTAATTCTTTTGCTGCTTGAATTAAATTTTGCTCTCGGAGGTAGAGGGTTAGAAGATAGATTTGCCTCATTTAAGAGCATTATGTTGATGATGGGTCTCGTGCCTCATAAAGGAGAGAGAGAGAGACCCACTTAGGGCTCTTAGCGTCACTCTACGTATTTGGACATATTTCCTGATTTAGTTCTGAAGTACTTGGCATTCGAGGGCAGACTGTATGAAGCAGCACACGGCGCGCATCCTAATCAGGGCAACACGAGTGAAGTAATCCAGAAGGCCGGAATGTGTGCGACAAGGACGCCGGCTTGGCGCTGCTGCCTCAGCTTACATCACGCTGGAGAGTAATTGCTATCGTCTCCTATGATAATCATCCCCTGTACGTGGACGTGAAAAGACTCCGGATTGGTCGCTTGCACTCGTCATGAGTTGAAAGATCTGTCTGAGAGAGCCCTTGGGATCAGACACGCAGCGCCGTGGATTGGGGCCCCGCTCCCCCAAACCTACGGCAGGATATGAGATCCGTCTTCTGCTCAAGGCTCTACTCCAGAGAATAAAAGCGTGCTATTGCACGAGCAGGATGCCTGATTTAATATTTAAAGTTCACAAAGTAAATGGCAAATATTCTTTTCACTCTCACCTTAGAAGCTTTAACAATTTATATATATATTGTTCTGGGAGAAATTAAGAAAATAGCTCTCGGAGACCAGTCTTCTGGGCTCCTGAGTAGGTCGACTGCCATTTTTGCTGTTGAGGCTGTGGCCGTTGTAAATGACCGCTTGTCGCACGTGTACTGTATCGCTGGGTTTCTGATGGGTGTGGAAGCAGCGGCGACCTGCACACACCAGCTGCACGGAGGCGTACAGCCTGGTGGGCCACACCGGCAACTGCACGTCACCAGCTACATAGCAACAGACGGGTGGTTTCCGCCTCATCCACCTGGCCAAGGCCTGTGGAGGCCCCTCTTCCTGAAGGTGCTGAGCTGCGGGGTGAGGACGAGTTCTGCAGATAAATAGCTGGTGATCGGACACTCACATGCATTTTGGGCAGGTTTTAGTGTTAAACCGGCATCAGGAGGTGGTAGAATGGTTGTGTATTGGTAACGGCAGCACTCACATGTTATCGAAGCCCTGGAGCACCGCCCCGGCCCTGGGGTTTCTCGGGACAGAGCACAGACCCTATGACTGCAGAGACCTTTCGGGACCTGACTGCCTCTCCTATCCTGTGCAGCCCCGGCAGGCGGTTCTGCAAAAGCCGCTTCTTGGGATACTGCTGCACACGGGAGCTCAGGGGCTGCAGGGTCTCCGGCAATCCTGAACCACGCCCGAGAGGGAGTGACAGGGTCGGAGAGCTGGGGGCTCTGCATGGGCTCTGCAGCCAGACCAGCCTTAGGCCGGCTACTGGCCCGCCTCAGGCTCCCCATGTGGAAAGGGGATCTGGGAGAGGCAGGCAGCAGGCTTTGTACAGGCTGGTGCTCAGCACCGTCGGTTTCCTCCTACCCCTCCCCAGCCCCCCAGCTTTAGGTCAAGTGGAAGTTCTTCAGAAGAGCCTGGGCCGGGTGTAAGTCCAGGCCGAGGCATCAGGCCTGGAGGAGGGGGCTTGGGGAGCGGGAAGCAGCATTGGGGTGAGGCAGGCTGGCTGGCACACAGGGGCCCGAGGGCTGGTGCGGGGCTGGTCGGGGCCCGGCCGGAGCCGCGCTTATGGCGACAGCAGTGTGTGGTGCTGGCCGAGGTTCAGTTTCCCGAGAATTGTGTTGGGAGAAAACATTCAGAGTAGATACGGGATGGACCCGTGTAGCTTTCTGCAGAACTAACGAAGTAAGTTAGTGTGATTGTCGAGTCACTTTGTGATGGAGCCTCATCGGAGAGGGCTGGAGGGCTGGTGCTCTGTCTTACACATCTTCGTCTTCACTCGCATTTTTATGATTTTTGTATACCAGTGACACTATCATTTTTGAATTTTTAAAAACATTGACCAGTGTTCTTGAAGCTCTAAGCAAGATTATAAAATGATTACATCGAGTATAATCATCATTGCCTCTCTTCTCTTTTGCCTCTTGGATTAGCTTAGAATTTTATTTAGAGCCTAATTTTTTTCTCTCTTTTTTAATTGAAATATAGCTGACATACAGTGTTGTATTCGTTTTAGCTGTTCCACATGGTGATTTAACAGTTCTGTACATTATGTTATGCTCACCACGCTAAGTGTAGTTACCATCTGTCATCATACAGTGTTTTTACAGTATTGCTGACTACATTTCCTGTGCTGTACTTCTCATCCCCAGGACTTATTTATGCCTGGAAGTTTGTACCTCTTAGTCCCTTCACCTATCCAAAGAAGATCTACGGATCTATTAATAGGGCCTAATTTTTCTAATGGCTTTCCTGATTATTTATATGGAATTTCCATCCTGGTTTACCATTCCACGCTCATGGAAGAGTGTGAACTTGGGGTTAACCTCTCTGTTTGTTTCACCTCACAAATAGGTATGGCTTTGGTTTCTTTGTGATAGATCAGCCTTGGAGTAAATAATGGCCCAAGCAGCAAATCGATGTTGTTAGGGTTAAAAACTAGCTTGTTTTTAAGTTAATAAAGATAAAGGGGGGGGGGCGGGGGGGCTATTGGAAGTGTTTGTCTTTGCTCTAGAAGTAAAAACAACACCACCATAGAATAGGCTGCATACTTTTGATACACACACACACACACACACACACACACACTTGAAGCTGATGGGTAGTGTGTCAAAGAGTAGGGGAAAGAAGGCACCAGAAAATGACCTGTATGAGTGGAATTTCAGGATTTTTAAGACATTTTACTGTTTTCAAGTATGCATAGCAGCTTGGACTAGACTAACAAAATCTTGCAAATTAGAGAACTTTGCTTTTTATTCAGTCCATAGATGGAATATGATTTATTCATTCACTTAGCTTTTCAGTCTCCTATAAGGCGTCACGTTAGAGTGGGTTAATAATTATAAATTATTGAGTTGCAGATGAGTCCTAATGGACACAAAGTTATTCTTTTAAGCATTCTCTCTGTGTGTGTTATTAATTTGCAGGGTAAGGGAAAACTGGAGCTCAGTCCAAGTTTGAGTGATCACATTACAAATTAAGGAATTCGATATGAGTTAGGAGGTTTTCAGTGTGTCCCAGTGAGGCCAGGAATCCAAAAGAGTGCCCCTCACCGTCCACCGTTACTGGAGCCTGTGAATAGATTAGGTTACATGACGAAGGGGATTGAAGGTTGTAGCTGGAAGTAAGGCTGCCAGCCCCTTGACCGTAAATTACGGAGAATGTTCTGGGTTATCTGGTGGAGCCAAGTGTAATCACCAGGGTCCTTCGAAGTGGAAGAGGGAGGCAGGAGAGGAGGGCAGAGTGACGCCTTGTGACAAGGTCCTGACCCCCTGTTGAGATGGAGGGAAGGGATCTGAGAGCCAGGGAGTGTGGGCAGCTTCTAGAAGCTGGAAAAGGCAAGGAAACACATTCTTCCCTAGGCTTCAGCAGGGAACATATCTGACACCTGGATGTTAGCCAGTGAGACCCACAGTAGGTTTCCAACCTACAGAATTGTAAGATGATAACTGTTTCAAAAACAAAACAGAACAAAACCAAACCCGAGGCCAGGAATCCTCTGAACGGTGCGTGCGGCAGGCAGAAAGCGGGTCTGCCGGGGTGTGGGCCCCAGCCTCTGCTCAGCTTTCCTGCTCCAGAAACGTCCACTGATAAGGCACCAAGTGACTGGATCTGGACCAGATTCACTACCCAGATCCTTTGGATCTTTCTAGTCAGGACCGCTGGCTGGGGCTCCATCTATGCTCCTGGGCAGCCTCAGTGCACTGCAGTGTTTCCTTGCAGTGTGAACTCTTGTCTCACGCTCACGAAATGACGCAAAGGTAATTGCTCCCCAGGCCCCCTCACTTGTGTCTGCTCTCTCCCCACCACGCACTCTTACACCACCTATCAGCCTGCCTCCTCGTGGTTCCATCGGTTTTACCAGAGCGACAGCTGTGTGCTGAGGACGGCGGGTGACCTGGGGGAGTCGGGTTTCCAGCCTCCATCCTGGCCTCTGGGACGAGGCCCTTGCTCCAGTGAGGCCACCTCAATCCAGAACATGCCGTGTTTGTTACTGACCAGCGGTAGCGTTCCCTCTTCCCTCCTGTCTCCCCATGTCCTTGCAGGGACGCCCAGCGTCCCACTTACCAGAAGGAGCCGTGCTGATGTCTGGCTCTCAGCACACGTCCTCCTCCTCTGACGTGTGTGGTCCGTGGGTGTAAATCTCACGTTTTGGTGCGGTTACTGCCCAGCACTATTCTTAGCCAGATTGGCATCAACTGGGAGGCAGGAAGTGAGCCTTTATAGTTGAGTAACGATTCTGTCGTGCTGGAGACTCATATTTGGGCTGGGAGGCCGTATAGGTGTAGTGCAGGGGTCCTCAGGTGCCAGGGGTGCAAAGGAATAGATGGATCTCTGCACCCTCCCCCAAGGCTTCTGAGTTGGGGAGGGGGGTCTGTGGTGGGGCCTGAGAATCTGCATGTCAAGCGAGTGCTGTGATGCTACTCATTCAGGGGCCATACTCTGTGCATCCTGGGATAGAGGTTTAAAGAGCATCGGCCTGGAGGCCCGCCACCAGGGTTTGAATCCTGGTCCCCAGACCTCCTCACTGTGTAGATGCTTTGACCTCTCCACACCTCTGTTTCTTGACGGGACAGGGTGTAAAGTCATGATCCTGCCACACGGGGTTGTGGGGATCAGGGAGAGACTGCATCATGGCGGGTGGGCTTCTGCACCTGCGAGAACACTGTAAGCGTTAGCCCTTATTAGTAACCATTTTTCTCGGAGTCCAGAAAGGCACTGTGATATGGCGGCAGACACTGATGTAAGGACGGGACGGGCTGGGCTCTCTTGCTATGTCCTTGGCTACTGTTGTCACCTGTGTAGTTGGGGCAAGCTATTCAAATCTTTCTAGACCTTCGTTTCCTTCAGGTATAAAATATAGGCAGTAGGAGTTGTCTGTTTTCCTCTTGGTGGCTGTGAGAATCACATGGAATATTCCGAAAGGCATTATATGAAAGGAATATCAGGATTATTATTAACAGCCGCTATTTATAGTACTCCTTGTGTACAGAACACGTCTAAGCTCACGCATGTGGATGCCATCGGGAACCACACTGGTGGGGTGGACTGTTTGTGCCAACGGCCGATCATTCCCTGCAGTTGTCGGCCCTCCTCCGTCAGCCGTCCTGGTTCTGTGGTCCGATTTTAGCCACACTCTTGCCTATCTGCCCTCTTCAAAGCCTTCGTCCAGTCTAACCTGGGGCCAAGCAAGAAGTCTCCAGGCTCATCAAAGGAAAACTGGGAGCCGAGTCACTGTGACAGCCTGAGCTTAGGTACGATGCTAAGTCTGTAGGCTCGCAGATACCTCCACGTGATGATCATCTCACTTGTAATCTTCCTGTGGAAAAAATAACCTGTAAGTTGCCTGTAATTTTGAAGAATGCATTTCAGAGTCTGCAGCCCCCCTTTTCTTCCCTATATGAAAGAGATGTGATAACTTTCTCACGGGGGCTGTGATCGGTTACGTGTGGCTAATATTTGCGAAGGGCTTTGAAACTGGCCGTGCTCTTTGTTGCCATGAGGCATGTTGGGAGCCTAATGGGAGGACGGGGATTTTCAGCCTTCGGTTACACGTTTGTAGAACCAGTATAATCTCTTCACTGGGCTGACTGCTCTGACAACAGGAACGTTTCCTGTTGATTTTACGTGCCCCTTATCCAGTTCTTTGTGGCCGCCTCTCTGTTCTTTTCTGGAGCACCAGGACAGAGATTGTCTGCAGCGAGCCCTGAAGCAAAGCTGAGAGCCGTGTTCTGCTCACTGCACAAAGTAGACCTGCCTCTATTATTTCCAGCGCCTACGAGCGTAGGGCTGAGAGAGATTTGGGTCACATCTGCCGAGCTCACTCTTGCTCTCTGGGCTGTATTCGGGTTTAGGTCACAATAGGTGTTGGTTTGGCCTCGCTCCGGTCCTTTGTAGACATCTGCCCACACCACAAAGCCCCTGCGCCTGGCACAGCCCGCGGTGATTGGCAGCGCCTTCCCAGGCAGGGTCCAGTCCTGGAACGGCGGGGGTTGCAGGTGCACTGGCACGTGGTGCCGGGAGCGCACGCGGGCCTTGCCTACCCAGCGCCTGGCGACTCTCGGCAACGCGGTCCCAGCCCTGAAATATCTTGGCCTTGTGGGCTTGTCACTCCAATTAAAACTTAAACATGAAAGCGGCCCAGGCTGCTGCTCCCTTTGTGCTGCGTGTGAGCGCGGCCTGTGCCAGGAGCGTGTCATGGAAACTGGGGAGGGAGTGCCACACGTCGGGCCTCCACGCTCGTGTCGGGGGCCCGTTTCTTAGAGCCCCGCGTCTCGCCGGTTGCTGCCACTCAGTGCACCTGAGAGGCGAGTTTCTGTTTGCCAACAGCAAGTCACCTTTGGGCTGGTGAAAGTCATTTCGCACATGTTCGCAGACCCGCCGCGTTACCGAGCCTCTCGCTCTGACTTCTCTCTGGCAAGGACTTACAAAATAGTCTCTCTGGCTGATTGTCAAAAATTACATCATATCGGAGTAAACTGCTTTTAAATCAGACATCCATTATTCATGTATATTAACTGCTTTTTTATTTTTTTATTGGCTGTTTTGTGTATGATTTACTCTTTTCTCACCAGGCTCCCCCCCTCCCCAATTGTCTGTCTTCCTCATCGGTTTTTTTTTTTTTAATCTTAGCTCATCTGTGAATTTATAGAGGCTGTTCACTTAGCTTTGCATGTGAGTAGGAATACACAGGCTCTGCGTTGTTTTGTAGGGAAATTTGAACCACGTTTTTGCGGGTCGTATTTGTGTCGGGTCAGGACAGCAGCTTGGGTCGTTTACACGAGTACAGTCTACCACAAAGACTGAGAAGTCTCTTCCTCCGGTACCTTTTGTGTTGTTCGAAATGGGTTTTACTAGTCCTGTAATTCCAGAGCTGTACTGAATGCACTGTACCTCCCACTTAGGAGACGGCTCAATATGTTGCCAGGAGTGGAAAAGCCAGTGGACTTACTGTGTTCTTTTGTATGCGTGGAGCGGGCCTCGCCTCCCATAGGCCGGCCTGCCTGCCGTGGGCCCGGAATCGATAGGCACAGGCCGACGTGTGTCACGCTCACTCGTTCTTTCATCAGATCCGTACTGAGTCCCCCCCACGTGCCAGACGTAGCACAGGTCTCCAGGAAGTGCCCGTCCGCTCCAGCCCGTAGTGCCGGATGGTCCCCTGGGCAGCAGCATCTTCATGACCGTGGTGCGTTGCCCTGACCCATGGTGCTTGTCTGGAATAAGAAGGACCGCATGCAGTGTGAACTACTTATTTACCCCAAGTCAGCACTGTTATCATGGATAGTTGGTATTTGCTTACTTTCAAGCACATTTACCTCCCCTCAGTCTATGCTCACTGTTCCTTCTGGCACCTCAGACCTTTTTTCTGGAATGATCATCCATTTTCCAAAAATATATTCCTGAGAGATTCCTTTAGTGAGGGTCTCCCAGGTGCAGGAGTTCTCTGTGTTTTTACCCAAGAACCTCTCTCGTTTGGCCTCAGTCTAAGGCAGTTTTGTGGGTCCTTTCTAACTGTGAGTCCGCAGTCCCCTTCGTTCAGCCCTTTGGAGGGACGGCTGGTTTTGACCCCATTGGGGCCACAGAGGGCGTGGCTGTCAGTCTCTAACGGTCGCTGTGCTCAGGCCTCTCTCTTTTGCCTGCTTTGGAGATCTTTTCCTAGTCTTACTTTTCTGTGGTTTCTCTCGGATGTCTCTCGGTGCATCTGTCCTTTTATTTTTCCCACTGGGGTCTCTTGTGCTTCCTCCCTTCCAGTTGTGGAACGTTCTCAGCCACTGTCAGAGTCTTCCTCGCCCTCATCCTGTCGGTGCTTGCCGTCCGGAGCTCCGTGGGTGTGTGTTGGATAGCGTGTCCCCTCCTCTGTGCTGTTCGCGTTCACTCACATTTCCTACCTCTGCCTCTCTCTGTTGCATTCTCAGTGGCATCTTCAGATCTGTCTTCGGTTCACAGAATTCTCTTCAACTTCAGTTCATTCTCTAGCTCATCCGTTGCCTTTATGATTTCTAGAAGTTGTTTTGTTTTGTTTTCCCAGAGGCAGCTTTGCTACTTTTGACTCCTCACCCTTTTATTTCTATAAACATTTTCAGCATACTTTTTTTTGTTTTATCGAATAAACACCTGATGTCCTTGGAAGTCTAACTATTCTCTTTGTTTTCTTCCTCTCATTTATGATGAGTTTCTTTCTGTAGTTGGGGTTTTTTTTTTAGCTTCATAAATATTTACTTATTTATTTTTACTTTTTATTTAAATTTTGGTTAACATACAGTTTAATATTGGTTTCAGGACAATTCAGTGATTCGTCACTTACATACAACACTCAGTGCTCATCACAGCCAGTGCCTCCTCAATGCCCGTCTAGCCCATCCCCCACCCTCCTCCCTCCGTCAACCCTCAGTTTGTTCTCTATGGTTAAGAGTTTCTTGTGGTTTGTTTCCCCTCTCCTCCCCCCGCCCCGCCCTGGGATTTTTTTTTTCATTATGAGCTTGTATTTGGCTGATCTTGATTTTAGGTTCCCCCCTCCCCCGGATCAAAAGGTCTCACATATTTATTGCCGAACCAGTCTACTGGTGCAGAAGCATAGCACAGGTGCAGAAGCTTAGCACAAAGCATAGAAGTGATTTCCTCGATAAAACATGTCTGTTTGTTGAGGCAGTGGGGGTGTTTACAGAGTGACGGGACAGGACACATGGCCTTGGTGCCACATCAATGTGTGGCCGTGTCAGGTGCGACCCCTTGTAGGCACAGGCCTGGTTCTCCCCCAGGGCCGCCTCTTGGACCTGATTTTATTACCAGTTTTCATCTGAACCCACTGGGAAATGGGATGATTCTGCTTTCGTTTCTTGGCCAGGAATTGCTTGATCCTGGAAGTCTTGTGAGAAGACTCAGAACCACCCACCGCACACAGCACAATGGCGGAGCAAAGGGAAGCACTTCGTAGGTTTCCTGGGGGGCCTGGGCTGAGTGGGCCTTCCTCCTGAGAAGACCCTGCCAGCTACCAGGAGACATGTTACCCACCTGCAAATACTTCAGTTACCAGGCCAGGCGGATTTGGGGCCTGCAGGTAGTATAAATATCTATTTATTTATTTTTAAGAGAGGGAGAGTCAGTCCCAAGCAGACTCCAAGCTGTCAGTGCAGAGCCCTATGGGGGACTGGATCCCACCAACCATGAGATCATGACCTGAGCTGAAATCAAAGAGTCGGATGCTTAACCGACTGAGCCGCCCAGGTGCCCTGGGCCTTACAGGCAGTTTAAGTTCAAACTCTGAACCTGTGTGAGGGCAGAGACCCAGGGCCAGCAGCTTCCATCCTGTGCCGAACTAAGGCAGAAACAAGTTTCTGAGGAGTCTCTATTTGCCAATGGATAGGCCTCTCCCCTGGTTTGCTTTTTACTGAGTGTACCCGTCCATACAGGGGCCCCAGCAATAGGCATGTGGCCCGGTTCCGATGTTTCCCCTCGGCACTGGCCAGACGACATGCCTCCCGTCTCCCCAGTCTCGTAGGCTCCCCACATTGGCCGGGATCCTCAGAGCAGCCCCTGACACAAGTGCCACTTCCTTTTCCGGTTTTAGCGCCCTCTTCGTTTGTGGCTCCTCTGAGTTCTCGGATTTCTCAGGAGTTAAACAGTGTTTGAGGAATGTTTAATAGACTGAATCTTATCCAGCATCTTCAGTGTTTGTAAACAGGAAGGTTTTCCACATATCCTAGTCTGCTGTGTTGTCAGAGTAAAACCTTAGCCTGGCTATAGTTGGAGTGCTGTAGAATCTGGATAGTCTGGAGACGGATCTGTGGAACCTCCTTCTGTTTGGAGAAGGATGAAGTAATTCTTTGTATAAGCCAGTAGCAGGATTAGGCATCCAGAAATAGGGGAATGTGTCAGGCAGAAAAAGGTGTAGCTGAATATTCATTGTGAACCAGACTGTGGTCACCGGATACCATGTGCCAGTCTGGATACCGGATACCAGATATTGCCAGATACCAAGTACCAACCAGTTAATCTCCAAGCATATGCTGGGCCCTTGATCAGTGCTGAAGGAATGAAAGATAGGATTTCTTCCCTAAGGAACTTAGGGCCCAAGTCCGGGACAGTGTTTTGTAGCATGTGGCATGGTGCTTGGGAACAGAGCCTCAGCTGGCTTGCCTGAGTCTGTTTCCAGCATTCGAGAACCATGGGTCTGAGAAAGAGAATGATGTGCAGTTCAAGATGGCACCTTGGGAAGCCCAGCTGAAGTGTGCAGGCAGCAAATACCTTCAGTACTGACAAGAGGAGATGGACTCTGCAACAGGCACAGAGAGAGCCCAAAATAAGCTTAATTGGGATGGAAGAGGAGAGAACATGGGGACTGTTTGCTTTACACTCTAGAATTTGGCTTCTTACCATGATTTGCTCCCCTCAGAATGGTATGTGTGGTGGTGGTGGTGGTGGGTTATTAGAGAATCAAGAAAGAAAGTAGGCTGTCATCTCCGAAGATTTCAGTCCGATACCCACCCCCATGCCTTTTATCTTGGACTCTCTCAGTCCAGCGTCTCCCAGCCTTGTGCCCTCTGTGTCCCTTCCCTTTTTAAAAATAGCAGCAGAGGGGGCACCTGGGTGGCTCAGTCAGTTAAGCATCTGACTTTGGCTCTGGTTGTGATCTCACAGTTTTTGGGTTCAAGGCCTGCGTCGGGCTCTCTGTCAGCTCAGGGCCTGCTTTGGATCCTCCGTCTCCCTCTCTCCCTGCCCCTCCCCTGCGCAGCAGACAAGTGATCTTGAATTCACCGTGCTTTTTCAAATGCCACCGTCTTGTAAGGAAGCCTTCTGACCGTTCTTCACTTTTTGGAAAAGGCCGTGCTGGGGTCCTGGGGAGGTGGGCCGGCTGCTCAGGTGGGCGTTGGAGTGATGCCTTTGGCAGAGGAGTATGAGGAGGACTTCCTGTTTAAGTGTAAAATCAAAACACCAGTGGAGTTCCTTTCTTCATTCATCAGCCTATGACCAGAGGTCTGGGACCGCGAGGCTCTGTGATCTCTTCTTGGTGACTCCTGGGTGCAGCTGGTCCCTGTTTCGTGATGAAGACAACAGCGCTCCCAGATTGAGGAAGCCTCTGCAGTGTGCGGCTCACTTTTTACTAGGTGGGCCAAGGACCTCATCTCACTGCAGGGACAGTAGCCATTGATTTGTCATCTCTTGCCTTCATGCTGTGGTTGGAAAGCCTGTCCTGGGCACGCGAAACGCCCCGGGTCCCACCTGGAAGGTGCAGGGCTCATGGGCACATGGTCCTCCCAGACGTCGGCCCTGTGGCTGCCCCCCGCTTCCTGACTCTACCCTGCCGCCCCTGCCGTGACAACACCAGATGTTGGACATGGCTGTAAGGTGGATCTCCTCAGAGAGGCGGGTCCCACGGACCGAGGAGCTGGCCAGCTGGTCGCCGTGCACCAGCTGGTGAAGAGGTGGGTCGTTGTCGCTGGCAGCAGTGAGGCTTCCACGTGTCATCCGCCGTCCCCATCCATTCCAGTACCCACTGCAAAGATGACTGATCAATATTTGTTGACTTAGCTGTTGAACGAATTACATTGTCTAAAAATTTAGAAACAACCCAAATAGCCAAATAATGTGAAATTTCACATTCACAGAGAAATTCTACACAGCCATTAAAAAGAACAAGATTTACCTACAGATACTAATGAGAAAGGACTCTCATGTTGCTTAAGTAGGAAAAGTAAGTTGTAAAACAATAATCCCATTCAGGGGGAAAAACAGTTTTACACACACACACACACACACACACACACACACACACACACACACACACACGGCAGACCTGTGTCAGAAACCGCCTAGCAGTGCATACACTGGACTGCTGAAGTGCGCTTCTTTCCGAGCTTGACCTACGAAGGTTACCGCTCCTTGTGTGATTCTCTTATGTTAGGATTTGTTACAAGATCTATTATGTTTGAAATCAGAAAGCATAGATTTTTGGTGTTTTTTTTTTTATGTTTTTATTTATTTCTAGGAGAGAGAGAGAGACTGCATGAGCAGGGGAGGGTCAGAGAGAGAGGGAGTCACAGACTGAAACAGGCTCTAGGCTCTGAGCTGGCAGTCAGCACAGAGCCCGACGCGGGGCTCAAACCCACGAACCGTGAGATCATGACCCAAGCGAAAGTTGGATGCTTAACCAACTAAGCCACCCAGGCGCCCCTAGATTTTTGTTTTTTTAAGAAAAGGATTTCAAAGACATCTAAATAGTTGACAGAACTGAAAGTTCAGATTCTAAGATTAGAATTTATGAAAACACTTTAAGTTTTCTAGGAAGAAGGAAAAAACTTTCTGCCAAAGTTCTTTTTCAACAGTGCTTGCCTCCATGAGGTGCCCTTTCCATCTGCCTGGAAGCCACAGAGGGAGAGCCACTCAGTGTCCCATGGCTACGGCACCCCCATCCCACGGTTATCTCTGCACAGTACCTGTGCACCACTTCAAATCGTTCTAAACATTTGCTCTGGAATTACTGTGTAGGCTCTTTTGTAGCACACACTCAGTACTTAAAAGGAAAACTCCCCAGCAACATCTATTGATTTGGCGGTCACGTTAATGCAGAACATTTTCTCCAAGATCTGAGCTCTGGGTAGTATTTTCCTTCTTTCCAGCATATCCACACACCTCTGAGAGGGAGTCAAGTGGCCATGGGCAGAGACTCACCCAACTAGGGCAATAAAGAGAAAAATTAGTCTAATGCATGGTCTTAACAAGAGGGGGAGTGTGAGCATGAATAATTAATCTCACTAGTCTGTGGCAATCAGATAAAATGAAGTCCCATTTGCTCAACCTTATTAAAAGAGAGAGAGCTCGGGAGGGAGGGAGAAATGGTAAAGGTCGTTAAGGGACTTTTAACATGGAAAGAACCGCCTCAGAGATGGGTAATGTGTTTTCTAGGCTCTGTGGTCTTTAACTAACCCTAATGGTAAAGATACTCTTTGGATATTGTGATTCATTGAATTATTAAACATTTCAGAAGATACTTGACTCTTGACTATGAACTTTGATGCCTTTATGATGAATTTGCAATCTTTCTGGAGAGGGATCAGAGTTCCCTGTGTCGTTCAGAGATGACCTATCCACTTGCCATAAAAGAACTAGAAAAAGTAAAGATGGACTCAATACCAGATTTTAATTCTTAGGTTTACCGGGGACATTTGCACCTGTAAAGCCTACCTTCCTACCACGGAAGTGGAACTATTTTACAAACAGAAAGAAATTGAGTCCTAGAACTCTACTGAAAACCCTATTATAATACAGAAGTATGGAAAATCGCTCTTTGAATTGCGTTTATCCCTCCAGGAGATGACTTTACACAGCTTTTAGGTTACTCACTGTAAAGGAAAGATTTGATTACTTCTATCTTCTTACTTGGAAGACCTTTTTTTTTTTTTGGATACCTTAGAATTGTTGACATTTTTTTCATTTAAAATTGTCGGAATTTTCTCAAACTTATTTTCAACTGCGTGAAAATAAAAATAAAATCTATCTTGTTCACAGTAGTCTTTATGATTCGGAAGGCAGTTTAAATTTCAAAATGGCTTCTTTCCTTTCAGCCTCTTTCAGGTGCTGCTCACACCAGTTCATTAACATTAGTCTTTGTTGTTGTTGTTGTTTAGCTGTGAAGCATTTCCAAAGATTCACTTGTTAGAAATATGTGTTGATGAAGAGATCGTGGTTTTCAAGGAAATAAGAATCTGTATCCTGATCATTGATAAACGTATAGGTTGAGAAGAAGAAGATAGCACATCCTTTTCTCGTGTGTGAGAAGGGAGGAGAATCCAGCTACACAATATTAACATTGAAACTTCTGAGTTCAGACTTGGAACCACATGATCAACAGAACAGAATGCATGTCCAGGGAGGGCGTGTGTGTGTGTGAGTGGGTGAATGAGGTGGCTTTAGAACTGTGAATTTGGGCAAGGGCTGTGTCTTCACAACACAGTACTGACAACAGTGATTAATGCATAGCAAGCATTTAATGTTAATGAATTGAATTCCTAAGATTTTTTTAGTAAAAGACTTAAATATTCTTTTTTTTTTTAATGTTTTATTTATTTCTGAGAGAAAGAGGGGGAGGGCCAGAGAGAGAGGGAGAAGCAGGCTCCAATCTCTGAGCTGTCAGCACAGAGCTCAACACGGGGCTTGAACCCACAAACCGTGAGATCATGACCTGAACCGAAGTCGGATGCCTAACGGACTAAGCCACCCCAGGCTCCCCAGGGTTTAAATATTCTTTAGAAAGATTCCTTATAAATTCTCCTTTTGTTTTCTTTTTGCTGGAGAGAGCACAGAAATGTTCAGATATAATGAATACATCGTCTAGAGATCAAGGATAGTTTATTGGCCTCTGTACCTTATAGAACAGAGCCTCCTATAACTCACAAGTGGAGAACGGCGGAAGAGAGAAATGTTTGGGCATGTCCATTATACCTCAATAAAAAAGGTTTTTTTTTAATTTTTTTATTTTTTAATGTCTGGGAATAAGGCTTTGTGTGTCGGTCTGCAGTTGAGTCTGAAGGAGCCACCGGTCAGGTAGTGATGAAGTGTCCATCTTCCAGGATCTGTGTACTGTTGTTTTTTGCCTTCCGGGTGTCTCCAGAGAGAGGGAAGAATAAAGAGGACGCAGGCTGGCTCCTGTGCAGACATCTGAGAATCAGAAAGCCGCTTCTCCATCAGAAGCAGTCAGTGACCCTTATTTTCCAGGCTGCTTTTTCCGGCTTCGGAAACTGGGAAACCTCCTATCCCCGTTTGGCATTTTCTTTTATGTCCTAGGATTGTGCACCTTGGCCTGAAGAATTATTGGATGTTCTTTTATTTTTCTTTTGCATTTCCTTTTGTCATTCTAATAGCCATATGCTTACACTGTCATTACCTGGAAAAGGTGAGGAAATTAAGCGGCAGATCCTCCTCCTTGTAATAGGAGCTGGGGGGGTACTGGTGGCCCTGCCCTGGACGGGGCTCGGATGCGAAGTGTTGGACGTCGGCCTGCCGTCTGCAACTGCAAACTGCAAACCCACGTCTCTTCCTTCCTTCCCAGATCCTGGTGTACAGCCTGGAGGCAGAGCGCTGCCTCTCGAAGCTGGGCAATGCCCTGGGGGACTTCACCTGCGTCAACCTCAGAGACAGCCCTCCCAACCTCATGGTCAGTGGCAACATGGACAGGAGGTATGTCTGACGGAGGCCTGTGGCCACAGGCGCTCCCGCTGGCTTTGCCCCTCCGCCTCGCCCCTGCGGTTCTCGCTCAGTCCCTCTGCCGCTCGCACCGCACCGCTGCACTCCACAGCCTCGCCCGCCTCGGTCCCACCCCGAGCCTTAAACACCATCCCTGCAAACGCAGAGAACAAAGTCTTGTATTAGGTAATAGTTGGACAGGGCTGGGTCTCTGCCTCATTTCTGAAACACTACGGGAAGGTGGTCTTTCAAGCCAGTTGGTGGACACAGTTGGTAGAAGGTCCGGTGAGACCACTTGGAATATCTTTTGTCCCCCCCCTGCTGCAAAATTCGTTTGGCATTTAAAAGCTCACTTTCTAATATTAAAAACAATAACCTAAGGGCTGCATCATGTTCAGCAGAATAGGGTCGCCTGCCAAGTGATGTCAAGAGTGTATTTCAGAACGCTGTGGTGTCCCTCTGGTGACGGGGGGTGGGGGGCAGGGACTCGATGGGAACAGATTCCAGTTTCTATTTAGCTGATTAGCAGTCTTCTCTCTAAAGCTTTGGCTGAGGGAGTCAGATTTTCCCGGTACAGGGTCCAGTGCCAGCCGCGACGCTCCAGGAAGCATCAGCACGAAAGGATTAAAGTGTCTGAAAAGACCCTCTGAGTCCAAATTTTAGGTCTTTTTCTCTTCCCGTCCCCTCTCCCCCTTGTCTTCTCTCTTCCTTGTCTTTTTTTTCTTCTTTTCTTTTTCTGGCTGCTTATCTGCCGTGTCTGATCCAGTGCCCCGAAGAGAGGTAGCATGGCTAGAGGCCAGGGTCTGCCGGCGCCCCCTCCCCCGGGCCGGGCCCCGGGCTGCAGGTGGTGGGCTGCTCGGTGGGGGGATCAGACCGCGAGGCGGGCACTCCTGCGTGCCAAGTCCCAGGCCTCTCTCTGCCACACCGGAGCAGCAGCTTGCAAAAATAATTATCGTGTCAAATAATATTTTCCACTGCTGACCTTCACCCCTCTGCTGCCCCCTTCCCTTAGAGCAAAGGGACTGTGTGAGTGTCCTCTGTTGAAAGAAAATCTCTTCTCACGCCTTCGTAAAATGGCTGATCATTTCTGAGCTCGAGAATTGAACTCAAGCGTATGTCCCATTTTTCTATTTAAAAACAAACAAAAAGAAACTAGGCTTGGTAAGTGGCCCCACATGAGGCACAGCAGATGGAACTAGATGAGGTTGTAGTTTTACTCCCGTGTTTGAGTGTGTAGACTGAGTTGTACAGAGGCTCCAGGCTTATCTGATAGGATCTCCCTCCAGGGACCCAGCGGCTACTACCCGCTTCCCAGGAGAGCAAATGCACAGGGCTCCTGGGGGCATCCAAATGGAAGGGTTCAGGATTGTAGCTGATGCTTTGGAGTTTGTTTACAGCGGGAGCATTTACTTACATGTTCCGCTACGGCCAGGCTCACGGGACACCGCAGCAGCGTTCGTTCCAGAGAAGAGGCGTCTCCCTTCGGCGCACCTTCGCCCATTGGCCGTAGGATGGTTAAAGCCACGTTCCCCTGGCCCTTGTTTGCCGAACAGCTTCCTTGTCAGTCGGGAGACCTGCAGACTCCGCCAGGCTGAACTTCTCCCTGGAGCAGGGCCGCCTGATTTACATCCCCGTCGCCAGCAGAGGGGCTGAGGCCCTGGGTAAAATGGCTCTCCGGTCATTTTCTTTTTTTCCTTTAATTTTTTTAATGTTTATTTTTGAGAGAGCACAAGAGGGGGAGGGGCAGAGAGAGAGACACACACACACACAGAATCTGAAGCAGGCTCCAGGCTGTCCGCATGGAGCCTGACGCGGAGCTCGAACCCACGAACCTCGAGATCATGACCTGAGCCAAAGTCAGACGCCCAACGACTGAGCCACCCAGGCGCCCCTCACTGGTCATTTTCAAGCGCAGATTTGACCACATTAAGCCTGTTTTATTAGGAAATGAATGTTTTGGTTTTTGTTTTTTGTTGTTTGTTTCTTAATCCGCTGCCTCTGTGGGGTAAAAAGACAAGACCAGTGGTTTGGTGTTCAGGAGGGGTGGTCAGTGTGGCGTTTCACCTGGACAGCAGGACTGCGTGCTGGCTGTTTGACTGCTGTGGCGCGGAAGAGCCCTGTACGCAACGTGAATTTGAAACACAGACGTTAAATAATTATATGTCTGGAAAAAGAAAAGGATTAGGAATCTAGGTTTTCAGATTAGTAGAGGGAAGTCGTGTGTGTGTGTGTGTGTGTGTGTGTGTGTTCTCCAAAGGCTTAAGGAGCTATGAGTAGGATCTCACTAGAAATGCACATCCAGGCTCATACAGCTTATGTTTTATTTCAAAAGTGGGAGTAAGGGGTCAAATGCTATGAAGAATTATATGTACTTGGCTGTCACTTAATGACCAATACAATTGTAAACCCTGGAACCTCCTTTTTTATACTTAAACTTAATCTGCATTACACTCTCTTCATACTCTGTTGGTAACTTAAGAGTGAAGTGGATTCTTTTTTTTTTTTAATTTTTTTAATGTTTTATTTATTTCTGAGAGAGAGAGAGAGAGAGATAGCATGAACAGGGGCGGGTCAGAGAGAGAGGGAGACACAGAATCCGAAGCAGGCTCCAGGCTCTGAGCTGTCAGCACAGAGCCCGATGTGGGGCTCAAATCCACGAACTGTGAGATCATGACCTGAGCCGAAGTTGGACGCTTAACAAACTGAGCCACCCAGGCACCCCAAGAGTGAAGTGGATTCTGAAGATACATAAAATGGTCCCAGGTTAGGACAAAAATAATCTTTCATTAACATAAGGAAATCAGCAAGCATGTGGAATTTTGTAAGGAGTTTGGGGGGGGCGGGAAGCGAGGGGATAGATAGGCTGAAATTAAAAAGGAAAAAATAGCAGGGCACCTGGTTGGCTCAGTTAAGCAAGTGACTTTGACTCAGGTCATGATCTCTTGGTCCATGGGTTCAAGCCCTGCTTCGGGCTCTGTGCTGACAGCTGGGAGCCTGGAACCTGCTTCGGATTCTCTATCTCCCTCTCCCTCTACCCCTCCCCTGCTAGTGTTCTGTCTCTTTCTCAGAAATAAACATTTGGGGGAAAAAAATAAAAAGGAAAAAGCTCATCCAGCCTGTCACCCTCTCCAGAAGAAACAGGTTAGAGTCTGATAAAATTGAAGAGAATGATTGGGTGGAAACAGCTACGATCAGATTAGAGAGAGAAGGGCTATAAAGCAGGGCCAGAGAGAGGTGTGGCTCTGCATGAGAGTTTAGCACTGTGGATCAGCGACTTCTGAATGCACACTTCGTCCTTTCCTGGTAACCAAGAAGAGCGAGGAGTAGCGGAGTGCCGCCATGCATGCTCCTCCCCACAGCGTCAGTCTAGTGCTCCGGGAGTGCTCAACACGAAGCTCTGTATTTATTCTAAGATGCCCTTCTCTTTTTACACGTTCACATCTGTGAAATCGGGACTCGCCCTTTACAAGGACACTGTAAAATTGGCAGCATTCTTAAATGTTAACCAAAGTCACAGTGCTTCTTGCGATCAATGGCGTTTTTAATTAAATGAAAGTATGTATTTGTTCAGTGAAGGCAAAAATGAATTGATGGCCTGGGAATAACATTTACGAGAAGCTTGAATAGATTACTAAGAGGAAGATTGCAGGAAAAGGCCACTTGGTGGTGGTGGTTTTAGTTGAACCTCTGGCGTTCACTGAGCATTTAAATCTGTAAATGTATGTCTTCTACCAAATTTGGGAAGCTTCGGCCATTACTTGTGCAGATGTTTTATTCTGCACTAATCCCCTCTCCTCCTGGGACTCAGTGATGTCAAAGTCACACCTTCCAATACCGTCCATCAGTCGCTGAGGCTGTGTTCATTTTCTTCCCTAAACTTTCTGTTCTTCAGACTGCACGGCTGTCCGTTTGAGTTCAGGTTCCCGGCCTCCCTCTGTCATCTCCATGTTCCTACTGAGCCCATCCAGTGCATTTTATTTCAGATATTTTTAGTTCAAAATTTCCACTTAGATCTCTTTCTCTGCTCAGAACATCATTCTTTCTTATCATTTGTACCTTTACTCCTTGGAATATAGTCACAGTAGCTGCTTTTAAAGTCACTGATGATGCCCCAAATCTGGGTTTTTTGTTTTTTCCCCATGAGAGTGGGTCACATTTTCCTGGTTGTTTTTTGTGTGTTTTTATTTTTTTTGCAGTGGCGGTGGAGGGGGTGGTATATCAAATAATTTAGGACTGTTTCCTGGACATTTAGAATGTTACGTTGTGTCTGCTTTGGATCCTATCGCATAATCCTCTGGAGAATGTTAAAATTTTTCTTTTCAATAGGCAGTTGTCCTGGTTAGGTTCCCACTGGAAGTTCTGTCTTCTGTGGGTGGTGATTCAAGTGTCTGCTCAATTTTCAAAGGTTCTTTTTTTTTTTTTTTTTTTTTAATACGTCTCTGGCTCTGTCCCACACGCATGCTACCCAGGGCTTAGTCTGAGATAGTCTTTTACTTTTCAAAACTAGAATGCAGGTGACCTATAATGTCATTAGTTCCAGGCGTACTCAGCCATTTTATCCATTTATCCATCACCACCAGACCAAGTGCAGTTACCATCTATTTCCATATGATAGTATTCTAACATTCGGGGCTGTAGTCCCCTTGCTGTACTTTTCATCTCTGTGACTTATTTTATAACGGAATTCTGTACCCTCTTAGTCTCCTTCACCATTTTGCCATTTTGCTCATCCTCCGGCCCCCCTTTCCTCCAGCCGCCACCAGTTTGCTCTCTGGATTTATGAGTCTGTTTCTGGTTTCTGTTTGTTCGTTTGTTTTGTTGTTTAGAGTCCACATCTGTGACATCATATGGTAATTGTCTTTTTCTCTTTGACTTATTTCAGTTAGTATAATACCTTCTAGGTCCATTCACGTTACAGGAGGAGCGATTTCATTATTTTGTGGCTGAGTAATAGCCCCTTGTACATGCACACCACAGCTTTATCCTTCCGTCCATCGACGGACACAGGATACACAGCTTCCGTATCTTGGCTCTTGGAAATGATGATGCAGTGAACACAGGGATGCCATGCATCTTTTCGAATTAGTGTTATTTTCTTTAGGTAAATAACCAGTGATGGAGTTTTGAATTTTTCGAGGAACCGCCATATTCTTCTCCACAGCGGCAGCACCAGTTTACATTCCCGCCAGCAGTGTAGGAGGGTGCCCGTTTCTCCACCTTGTCACTAACACTTGTTATTTTTCTGTTTTGGTTTTCTGGGTTTTTCTTTATATGTTCATATATTTATTTTGAGAGAGAAAGACAGAGGGAGAGAGAATCCTAAGCAGACTCCTTGCAGTCAGCACAGAGCCTGACACGGGGCTCGATCTCACAACCATGAGATCATGGCCTGACCCAAAATCGACAGTTGGATGCTTAATCGAGGGAGCCACGCAAGGGCCCCCTTGTTATTTCTCTTTGACACCAGCCATTGTGGCTGCCGTGAGGTCGCCTCTCATTGTGGTTTTGCCTTGCATTCCCCTGGTGATGAGCGGTGTGGAGCATCTTCCCAGGGGTCTCGGGCCATCTCTGTCCTCGGGGAAAAGGTCTCTTCCGCTCACCAGAGGCGGCAGTGGCTCAGGTCTGAGCTGAGATCGTACAGCCTTTCCTGTACTGCTTTGGGTCTGTCCTGCACAGCTCACAGGTGCCGGGATCCGGGACGGGCCTGTGTGCATCAGTGCTTTCAGTCAGTGTCCCCTCGCCCCCCGCCGTTCCCACCACCCTCCAGCCCTGTGCCCTCATTCTACTTCTAGCTCTGTTCCCTATCCTTTCCAGTTTCTGTCTCCTATCTTCCAACTGTTCCTATCCTTTCCAACTCAGTTTCTTTATCTCTTCCTTTCAGCACTGCTTCGTTTAATCCCTTCCTCTCCCAGCCCTGTCCCCCCATCCCTCCACTTCCAGCCCTGTCCCCCTCATCCCTCCACTCTCCAGCCCTGTCTCCCATCTCCTCTCTCCAGCCCTGTCCCTCAGCCCTCCCTCTCCAGCCCTGTCTCATCCTCCTCTCTCCAGCTCCTGTCCTCATCTCTCCACTTCCAGCCTCAGTCTCTATCCTCTCCTCTCTCTCCAGCTCCTGTCCTCTCTATCCCTCCACTTCACTCCCTGTCCCTCTATCCTCCAGCCCTGTCCTCATCCCTCCACTCTCCAGCCTTGTCCCCTATCCCTCCAGCCCTGTCCTCCCTCATCCCTCCACTCTCCAGCTCCCAAGCCCCTTATCCCTCCAACCCCTGTCCCCCTCATCCTCCACTCTCCAGCCCTGTCCTCTCTCTATCCCTCCAGCCCTGTCCCCTATCCTCTCCTCTCTCCAGCCCTGCTGTCCCTCATCCCTCCTCTCTCCAGCCCTGTCCCCTATCCTCCTCTCCCCAGCACTGTCCTTCATCCCTTAAGACTTCCCAGCCCTTGGCTCCCCATCCTCCACTTCCAGCTCCTGCCCTATCCTCCACTTCCAGCCCTGTCCCCTCTATCCTCCACTTCCAGCCCTGTCCCTTCTCATCCTCCACTTCCAGCCCTGTCCCCATCCCGCCTCTCCAGCACCGTCCCCTATCCTCCTCTTCCAGCTCTCTGTCCCCTATCCTCTCCACTTTCCAGCTCCTGTTCCCCCTCACCCTCCTCTCTCCAGCTCCTGTCCCCATCCTCCACTTCCAGCTCCTGTCCTCGGTCCCCAACCCTGTCTCTATCCTTCCACTTCAAGCGCCCTGTCCTCATCCTCCAGCTCCTGTCCCCCCATCCCTCCACTCTCCAGCTCCTGTCCCCCATCCTCCAACCCTGTCCCTATCCCTCCACTTTCCAGCCCCTGTCCCCTATCCCTCCAGCTCTGTCCTCTCTATCCTCCTCTCTCCAGCTCCTGTCCCCTATCCCTCCTCTCCCCAGCACTGTCCTTCTCATCCCTACACCTCCAGCCCTGGCTCCCTCATCCCTCTCCAGCCCTGTCCCCCATCCCTCCACTATCCAGCCCTGTCCCCTCCTCATCCTCCACTTCCAGCCTTGATCCTCTCTCTCTCATCCCTCCAACTCCTGGGTTCCCTCATCCTCCAACCCTGTCCTCTATCCTTCACTTCCAGCCCTGTCCTCATCCCTCCACCCTCTAGTTCTGTCCTCATCCCACCTTCAGCTTGTCTCCATCCCTCCACTTCTGTAGCCCTGTCCTCTTCTATCCTCTCCTTCCAGCTCCTGTTCCCTATCCTCTCCTCTCTCCAGCCCTGTCCCCTATATCTCCTCCACTTCAGCTCCTGTCCTCCCATCTCCTCCTCTCTAGCTCCTGTCTCTATCCTCTCCATTTCTTCTAGTTGTCTTTCGGCCCTTTCCAACTTGCCCCTATCTCTTTCCACTTCTCTAGTTTGTTCCCTATCTCTTTCCAGCTCTGTTCCCTATTCTTCTACTTCTTCTAGTTTTGTCTTTCATCCTTTCCAATTTGTTCTCATTCCTTTCCATTTCTTCTAGTTTTGTTCTCTTTATCTCTCTAGCCTTGTCTCTTATTCCTTTCCTTCTCTGTGCCTCTGTTCCCTATCCTCCTTTCCTTACTGTCCTTCTATCCCTACACTCTCCAGAGCCCTCTGGCCTCATCCCTCCAGCCCTGTCCCCCTCATCCCTCCACCATCCAGCCCTGTCCCCTCATCCCTCCACTCTCCAGCTCCTATCCTCTCTATCCCTTCCTCTCCCCAGCACTGTCCTTTCATCCTCTTCCAGCTCTGTCTCCTATCCTCTCCTTCTCTCCAGCACTGCCTCTATCCTCCACTTTCCAGCTCTGCCTTCTATCCCTCCTCTCCAGCACTGCCTCTATCTCCTCTCTCCAGCTCCTGTCTGCCTTCCTATCCTCCTTCTTTCAGTCGTTCCTTGTTCCCTATCTTCCTTCTTAGCCTTGTCTCTATCCTCTACTTTCCAGCTCCTGTTCCCTATCTTTCATCACTTTCTGTGCTCTGTTCTCTATCCTTTCCAACTCTGTCTCCTATCTCTTCACTTCAGCTCTGTTCCTATCTCTTTCCAATTTGTTCTCTTTATCTCTCTACTTTCCAGCGCCTTGTCTCTTTATCTTCCAGCCTTGTTCCCTTCATTCCTCTCTTCAGCTCCTGTTCCCTCTATCTTCCTTTCCAGTTTCTGTCCCCTATCCTCCTCTCCTAGCACTGTCCTTCTCATCCCTACACTCTCCAGCCCTGGCCCCCATCCCTCCAGCCCTGTCCCCCCTCATCCTCCACTCCCTCCAGCCCTGTCCTCTCATCCCTCCACTCCCTCCAGCTCCTATCCCTCATCCTCCTCTCCCCTAGCACTGTCCTTCTCTCATCCCTACACTCTCCAGCCCTGGCCCCATCCCTCCAGCCCTGTCCCCTCATCCCTCCACTCTCCAGCCCTGTCCTCATCCTCTACTTTCCAGCCTTATTCCCTATCCTCTTCCTTCTCTCAGCATCTGTCTCTTTCTTTATCCTTACACTTTCCAGCTCTGGCTCTTCCCTATCCTTTCCTCTTCTCTCTAGCACTGTCCGCTATCCTCTACTTCTCTAGCTCTCTGTTCTCTCTATCTCCTTCCTTTCTCTAGCACTGTCTCTCTATCTCCTTCCTTCTCTGTGCCTTGTCTTTCTATCCTTTCCTTCTTCTAGCCTCTGTCTCCTATCCCTTCCTTTCTCCAGCTCCTAATCCCTATCTCTACTTCCAGCTCTGTCCCCCTCATCCTCTCCACTCTCCAGCCCTGTCCCCTCATCCCTCCACTCTCCAGCCCTGTCCCCTATCCCTCCCTCTCTCCAGCCCTGTCCCTCTCATCCCTCCACTCTCCAGCCCTGTCCCCATCCTCCCCTCTCTCCAGCCCTGTCCCCTCATCCTCTCCACTCCCTCCAGCTCCTGTCCCCATCCTCCAGCCCTGTCCCCTCATCCTCCACTCTCCAGCCCTGTCCCCCATCCCTCCAGCCCTGTCCCTCTCTATCCTCCACTCTAGTTCTGTTCTCTTTATCTCTTTCCAACTTTGTTCCCTTTATCTCTTTCATTTCTGTGCCTTGTCTCTATCTCTTTCAGTTTCTGTTCCTATCTCTTTCCTCTGTGCCTTGTTCCTTTCTATTCTCTCTTCTTCTGTGCCTTGTTCCCTATCCTTTCCTCTCCTCAGCACTGTCCTTCTCATCCCTTGCCACTTCAGCCCTGGCTCCCCTATCCCTCTCCACTTTCCAGCCCTGTCCCTCATCCCTTCCACCTCCAGCCCTGTCCCTCATCCTCCACTCTCCAGCCCTGTCCCCTCATCCTCTTCCACTTCCAGCCCTGTCTCCTCTATCCCGCCTCTTCCAGCACTGCCTCTCTATCCTCTCCACTTTCCAGCCCTGTCTCCTTTATCCTCTCTCTCTCCAGCTCCTGTCTCCTCATCTCTACTTACAGCTCTGTCTCTATCCTCCACTCCCCCCCAGCCCCTGTCCCCCTCATCCCTCCTCTCTCCAGCACCGTCCCCCTCATCCCTCCACTCTCCAGCCTTATTTAAATTTTTAGCAGCTTTATTGAGACAAAAGTCACCTGCCTACAACTCACCACTTTAAACTGTACAATTGAGTGTAACCTTCACAAGGTTGTGTGACCATCCCCGTCATCCCAGTGTGCTTAGGACATTTTCTGTAAATGGAAGTGATCTTTCATGACTGGCTTCTCCCACTTAGCATATTGTTTCCAAGATACACTTGTGTGTAGCATGCATCACTACTTCATTCCTTTTTATGGACAGGCAGTCTTCATTGTGTGAGTATACCACACTTCGTCATCAGTTAATGAACATTTGGGTCGCTTCCACTTTCTATTATCAATACATCTGTCGTCATTCAGGTACAAATTTTTGTGTAGATGTGTTTTCAGTTTTCTTACATAGATACTTAGGAGTGGAGTTCATGGCTTCCATGGTAACTCAGTGTTTACCCGTATCAGGAACTTACAGACGCTTTTTCAAAATGGCTGCACCATTTCACATCCCCACTGCCATGGGCGACGGTTCTCACTTCTCCATGGCCTCACCAGTACTTGCCCTGGTCTCTCATTCTAGCATAACGGACGCGAAGGGGTAGCTCATGGTGGTTTTGATTTTCATCCTCCTGGTGGTTGATGATGTTGAACACCCTTTCATTTGCTTTTTGGCCTCATCAGATAAATATTCAGATCCTTGGCCCATTTTTTAGCTGGGTTGTCTTTTTAATTGATGAGTTGTAAGAGTCTTTCATAGATCACAGATACCAATCCTTTATCAGGCACGATTTGTAAGTATTTCTTCCTACTCTGTGGGCTGTGCCTTTAGTCTCTTGGCGGCGGCCTCCGAAACACAACAGGTTTTAATTTCAGTGATGTTCAGCTTATCTGTTTTTTCTGTCAC
Source organism: Proteles cristata cristata (assembly GCA_017311185.1). Lineage (NCBI taxonomy): Eukaryota > Metazoa > Chordata > Mammalia > Carnivora > Hyaenidae > Proteles > Proteles cristata. The sequence goes on along the minus strand of JAESUZ010003459.1, from coordinate 219,577 downwards.
CAATGCTGTTGAGTGTCCTATTGAAGAAGCCATTTCCTAGCCCAGGGTCACTAAGATTTACTCTTATGTTTTCGCCAAAGAGTTTTTCTAGTTTGGGCAGCTACAGTAGGGTCTCCGGTGCATCCAGAGTTGATGTTTGCATGTTGTGAGGTGGGAGTCCAGCCTCACCCTCTCGCGTTGTCCCAGCCCCATCTGTTGAAAGGACTGTTCATTCCCCATCGAACTGCCTCAGCGCCATTGCGGAAAACCAACTGACCATAAAATAGGTTATTCTGGGTATATTCATCTGATTAAAATATAAAATCTAAAAGGATATTAAAGTAAGCTAAATGTTTTCGCGTTTCCAGTTTGGAATCTGGTGCCGTATTATTTGGGGGTTATGTACATCACCGTCATTGCTCACAGACCTCCTCAAGGCCATCCAGCGCTGGCCCAGCTGAGGAACCAGGGCCTGAAAGGTTGAGTCATGGGTCCGAGGGTCCTGCTGCTGTTCATGGACAATGTAAGGAGTGTTCTAACCCTCAGAGAGAGAGAGCTTTTAAAACACACAGCTCTGAGCAGAATCTGGAGTTGGGTCATTGAACTGGGTGGTTCCACTTTAAAACTGCGTGTTCTAGTTGCTGTTTAAAGTGAATCCTTCACCAGAGGCCGTCGTCAGTGCTATATAGATAAGGCCATTGATTTTGGCATAGAAGATTATATACATTGTAAGATCCTCTCTAATAACCCAAGTTCAGTGAGACAAAACAGAATCCTGTGTTGATTTCTTTAAAAAAATACACACACACACACACACACACACACACACACACACACACACACACTAGCTTTCTTGATTAATTCGATCTTTAAAAAAACACACACTTCCATTTTAGTGGCTTCTTACTTGTTCCATCTATTTTCTGGATAGAAATGCAGCTTTAGGTCAGGTCCTTCTAAATGAAACTGCTGAGCCAGAGTCTGAATAGGCTTCGTCTCTGCCCTCACATACAATTTGCCTCATTATCATACAGGACTGTTTATTCCAAGCCAATGGGAGACGAGCCCTGAGTTGTGACCCCCCCCCCCCAGTCTGGGAGCTCACTTCTGGCCCTGACAAATAGGAAGTGTGGTTCGCTGCTCCCTGCTGTCAGGGAGCGAGCGAGCAAGCAGGGCGCAAGTGTTGTGTTCGCTCCCATCTGCAAGTGTTCGAGTGGGTTATTGAGAGCTCTGAGCACAGGACCAGCCGGAGCGGGCCTCCCTCTCTGCTCCAGCACGTCCCCTGCCCATCAGATGGATGCTCCTCTGCTGGAGTCTCTGGAAGGTTCTGGTGTCTTTTATTTTAATTGGCGGGTGAGAGCCGACTCCTACGGCGTGATTTTCATTAGAGAGGGGCTGGAGTGCGAGTGTTGGAACAGCCCTCCAAACCCAACCATGAATATTAAACATAACACAATTACAGCTTTCGGACCAATTATTTTTCTCTTCTTCGGGCGAAGTTGGTGAAATACTCGCAGGACAGGAATTCACATTATCTACCATTGGCCTCTTCTTGTCCCTGGAACCGGTGGTCTTGGCATTATTTTGTGCCCGTTTGTGGTGCCCAGCATGGAGTCTGATCAGAGCCCTGAATTTGCTGACACGGGGTTCAGGCTGGGGTAGGCTGGTCAGGGGGTTCGAGGCCCACACCGCTTCCTTCATGGGAATGAGTGGCCCGTGCGGACTCTGCCCACTGTGGGGTGCGCCTTTCTGTCTGTTGCGGAGAAAGCAGAGTGCCGCCTCTCCCAGGAGAGGTCATGTAAATGCTCTTCCTTTTTTTCCGGTGGGGAGTTCAAGTCTGTTTTGGCCTGTTTTTGTTTTCCTTAGTGATGTAAAATACACAAATGCTGTATCTTTTGGTGTATTTGTTTATTTTGTTTGGAGCCATCCATGCTGGTATCTGAATACAATAGGAAAACAGATGGCAAACTTTGAACTTCTGGACCAAATTTGTGTTTGCCTTTGTCTTCCTAACAGCCAAACTGTAAATTATGGAGTATAAATATTCAACAGAGGAGCTCTTTATGAAAATCACCACAACGAAATAGGCCCTTATTAACCAGATACGGGGCTGAAAAGTACTTGGGCCAGAATCTCCCCCTGCCCTGCCCTCCCCCGCCCCGCATCTATTCAAGTTGCGGTTGGTCGTCTGCCACCAGCCTTCATTTTCCAGCGGTTACACCTTTTCTCCCTTCTCTTACCCGCAGATGCCTCAAGTGGCCCTAAATGGTGACGAGGGAGGTCTTTGTTTTCCAGGGCCGCTCCCTGCGCTCTCATCTGTAGTCCCAGGCCCCTGGCTGGGGAGGGGGCCACAGGGCGGGCCATAGTAGGAGAGCTGGGCCTTAGGCGGCGGCACGAGGTGGCTCCAGGCCCTCGCCCGTGTCCCTGAAGTCCGGCCGTGTGTGACACAAAGCACACGCAGAGGAGTGCGTGTAGAAGGCACGGCCTGGTTTGAACAGGAACAGCACACCGGTGCGGCCACCGCCCAGCTTCCCCGGTGCCCCGTCATGAATGAGTCCACGTCGGAAACAGGGCGCCTTTAGCCCCTTCGTTCCGCTACCTCCCCTCTTCCCCCAGGTAACTGCCATCACCAGTTCAAGGGCGTCCTTGCAGAATCTTAGTTTTTCACCGCAGCAGGTAACCTGCGCCTTCGAAAGCACGACATAGCGGGAGAAGCCACGCTTCTGGGCCCCTCTCTTCCCGGGCAGCCCGGTCGTCCCCAGCCTGGGCTGCGTGTCACTGTTCTCCAGGGGAGTCTTGTACGCACACGGCACAGGCACGGACATTCTTCACCCCCTGGGCCCGTGCTCCCCCTGCGTAGCTGGGGCTGGGGGACAGCGCCCTTCCTGCGGCAGAGACGGGCCGGGGTCGCTGTGGGGCCGTGCTGGCACTGCCGTCGCTGGCTGGGGCCGTCCCCGTCGGTGACAGTGGTGCCCTTCACGGCACCCCGTGGCTTCTGCCCGCTGGTTGCCGTTCGTACAGAGGTGATGCGTCTTCCCCTCAGGATGCATTTAAGGCCTTTGTCTCCTGCATTGTCCCACGTTAGTAAGATAGTCTTCGCTGTGTTGTTCTTACTCCGATGAGTGCTCACCGAGTGTGAGTGGCGGGCCTTCCATTAATGCTAGGAAAACGCCCGCCCCGTACTGCTTCAGTGTGGCCTGTTTGCAGCATTCTTTGTTTTCTCCGTCTGCAACTTCTTTTGGACACCAGCTGAACTGCTCCCTTGGTCACATTTTATATTTATGTGTGCGCCACTCTAGGTCATCTTTCCGATTTGTCTGAACTCTTGAACACGAACTCTTCCAGCCTATCTAATGAATTCAATTTCAGGGAATGTGTTTTCATTTGCAGAAGTTTTTCTTTAAGTATGTTTTTTTAAGTTTATTTATTTTGAGGGGCACCTGGGTGGCTCTGTCAGTTAACCATCCGACTTCAGCTCAGGTCATGATCTCACAGTCTGTGAGTTTGAGCCCCATGTCAGGCTCTGTGCTGTCTGGAGACTGCCTCCAGTTCTGTGTGTGTCTCTCTCTGTCCCTCCCCAACTCATGCTCTGTCTCTCTCAAAAATAAACATTAAAAAAATTTGAGAGACTGAGTGAAAATAGGGGGAGGGGCAGAGAGAGAGAAAGGGAGAGACAGAGTCCCAAGCTGTCCAGGCTGCCTCCCAGCATGGGCCACGGGGCAGTCGCTTGCTTTGAGAACTGAGGAGTGCATTTTCAAGGGTGTGATTTATCCAGCAGTATTCAGTGGTTTTTAGCAGGAAGGTTCTAGAAGTTGTCTGAAACAGAAACCCCATCTTCTGCTACTAAAAACCGTGCCACTGGCCTTATATGTCCGTGTGTATTTGTATCCATATGTTAGGTATAGCCTAGATACATTCCTAGCAGTGAAACTGCTGGGTCAGAAGGAAGTATATTGTCTGCTGGATATTGCCAGATCATTCCCCGAAGAGGGTCTGTGCTCACATCAGGCATGTGTAAGTGCCCATCGACCCAGGTCCCTCCGGCGTGGAGGGTATCAGGTGGTATCAAAGTGTAGTTTTAGGTCTTTGTTTCTCTCCTTACCAGTCAACACACCTCACATGTGTTTAAAAGCCATTAGTAATTTCCTATTAACGATTTTTTCTTAGCTTTTATTTTAATTTTGGGTTGTCCATCTTTACTTTCAATTTGAAGGGATTTTTTTTTTAACAAGAAATTAGCCAGTCCTCTCTGTTGCATACATTTCCCCAGTTTACCATTTGCCTGGACTTTGATTTCTTTTTCCCATATGGTAAAAATTTCCACACTTTTATATGTAATCATCAATATTTTCCTTTTTGACTTATGGGTTTGTTTAGAAGGGCCTTGCCGATTCTGAATATTCTCGTAGTTAATTATGTTGAACTCTGAGTCACCTATAATTTATTCTGATGCGATGTATATATGGTAGAGCTCCACACTGAGAAAGTTATTAGAGGGTATTTTGTCTTTAATCGCTATTCTGAGTGGGATCTTTTCTTTGATTACATTTTTCAAACTAGGGGTTGTTTGTACCTAAGACAGCTATTGATTCTGACATATTAATTTCATTTGATTGAGTTATTACTGAATTATCTTCTGCTGTCATCTCTAATTTGTCTCCTCCTCATTTTTTCTTTTATCTAATTGTGTCTTTTTTTTTTTTTAATCTTTGTTTTTGAGAGAGTGCAAGCAGGGGAGGGGCAGAGAGAGGGTCCCAAGCAGGCTCTGCGCTAACATCAGACAGAGAGCCTGGTGTGGAGTTCTAACTCGCGAACCTCAAGATCACGACCTGAGCCAATGTCTGATGCTCACCCAGCTGAGCCACCCAGGTGCCCTGAACCATATCTGTTTTTTTAAACAAGGCACAGTATTAGAAAAAATGAACCATCCTTTTTTAAAGCCTTCACTAGAAGTAAGTGTTCTAGCACATCATGGCTTTCCTCACTTCTCCTAGTAACTTGGTGAACTCTATCAACGGACACCGCCATGGGTTGTGCTCATTAGGAGCACGTGGCTCTGGACCCTGCTGTATTTTCTTCGGGTCTGAGCACTGACACCGACCTGGTGCTGATGGTCAGGCTCTGGGTGGTGACAGGACCCCAGCTTCACCTCAAGATCAGGGAAGCTGTTCTCCTTCCTGTGCCCTGAAGCCCGTGTGCAGCCGTTGCTGGCTTGTTCCAGGGACCCGTGCTTCCTTTCCCGGTCCACTCACTGCTACTTTTTCTATCCTTGGGGGTTCGGTTGGGTAATTCTCAGGAGATTTAAAAAAATCAGCTCAAACCCGAAGTACACAGTGACTAAAGAAACTGAATTACTTAAAAAAAAAAAAAAAATCTCCAAAAAAAAAAATAGGTCCGTGTAGGTTTTTCCTGTCCAGGCAAGTTTCACCAGACACTTACGAAACTGTCCCCTTCGTCCTTACAAAGCTTTTCGTGCTGAAGTCCACGTTGCATTTGTTATACCGGGTGATCCATTTGAGGCCCTTCCTGCTCATGGGTGGGTTCGGCCTGCATGCAGGCTGACTCCGCAAAGCCAGCTTTTCGCGCTGCGCTGGAGAGTTCTGTACATCCCTCAGGGCCTGTGCACTCCCCTCACTGTCCACCCAGTATTTTGCCGCACCCACAGGTGGCAGATTTGGGGTCCTTTTCTGATAAAAATCTTAGTTATGCCTTCAAACTTCAGTAGGTCCACGACGTATAGAATTTTTGGGTCAAGCGAATGTTCCTTGGAACTCTACAAACCATCGATCTGTGTGTGCGCCCTTGTAACTGGGAGTGGAGGATGCAGCGAGCTTCACACCCTCTCTCCGTACCACTGTCTAGACCACACTTACCATGTTAGCATTAGCTGGGCCTGGCCTCTGGCTAGGCGGTGGGTGGGTCTTTTCCTTTTTGACTTGCAGCAGGGAGGCTGTTAAATTCACCTGTACTGAAATTTTGCCCCATTTAATTTTTGCTTTGTGGCTTATTTCAGGAACTGTGTTGGTGCTCTGCTAGATAAGAGATCTGTCTCATTGTCTAGATGTGGAAAAGCAGCATATATACTTAAATCATTTTTAAAGAGGTTCTTAAATTCACGTTATTACAAGTCAAGTAATTATTTTGGGACTTGAGATAAGTGACAGCCAAGTGTCCACGTACTCTCATCATGATTTTATTATGTTTAGTCAACTACACATTGCCTTCCAAATTTCAACAAGAGGATGATGAAATTCCAAAGTCAAGTTAAATTCAGTCCTAGAAAAGAGTTATTTTCTCAGCTGGGTAAAGGTTTGGGGTGCACACAGGCGTGGCTGGCTTCCCTCCTGCCCTTAACAGCAAAGCTGCTGTGCCAGGCAGTGCACTTACCACCGGGTCAGCCTTCACAGTCTGGTGTCAGTACTCAGCTTCCCTGGGCATGGACTCATGCTCAGGGCTGGCGTCGTCCCTGTTGAGCAGAGGAAGCATGCGTGACAGGTCAGGTCATATATTTGTCTTGAGTCTATCCTGTTCCAGGGGCTTTATAATCATTCTGATTAGACAGCTGTTGGTACTGTAAACTCATCCATCTCTATTGCATCTTAGTCTCCTCTGGCTGAGTACTAATAAGGTGGTAAATTCTATATCGATATTGATGTTGGCACCCAAGTTTGTTTTTGTTTTGTTTTGACTGTTCTGCTTTTGCCAGATTGTTGGGCATCGACCAGCACAACCGAGGATGAATGTGTCATTTCGGGCCTTAACACGAATCCCCGTTCTCTTCTCGGGCCTCCCAGGGTGAGGATCCACGACCTCCGCACTGACAAAATCGCCCTGTCGCTCTCTGCCCACCAACTGGGAGTTTCCGCAGTACAGATGGACGACTGGAAAATCGTCAGCGGAGGCGAGGAGGGCCTGGTCTCCGTGTGGGATTATCGAACGAACCAGAAGCTGTGGGAAGTGCACTCCAGGTAACGCAGTGGAGCGGGAGCGGTTCCTTGTGCTAAATGCGTGTTCGACACCATGCTGGGCGTGAGCAGTGAGGGGGCTGCTGTGGGTCCCTCTGTCCACGTCTCAGGCCAGGAACCCAAGACCCAGAGACGGAGCTGTTCTCACACTGTGAGAACTGCTGTGCCGCCTGCCCAGCCCGGGTAGGCAAGCCCTGCTGGGGGTACCCAACTGCGTCCTCGGGTCCTGACACACGTGACCTTGATCGTCTGCCCATTTCTCAGGGCGCTTGACTAAGGAGGGAGGAATCTGTCATTTCATTATCCCAAGTGTAGGTTGGGGGCTCACGAATGTAGGCATATAACGTCAAGGAGGCCTAACTGGCTGACTTGAGGCCACCTCCATCTTGCCCGGGGAAGGGGCTCTCCCTCCCCGCCTCCAGTGGGGGGTGGAGGAGGAGGAGAGCTTTCTTTACAGCTGGCCCTCACCACCGTGAAGACAGGTTCCGCAGAGCAGAGCATGAGCTTAACAAAAAACATACAGATGCTGAGGCCCCCAAGTACACACTTCAAGTCCTAGTAAGAAAAGGCAGTGCAGTCAAGGTTCAAACAGGAAGTGGCTAGCGCTCGCTCCCTCCAGCAGCCTCCCTCAGACTACATTGCCTGGCTGGGTCCAGCCCTGCCTTACCCCGCAAACGGGTGTAAACCCCTTTTCCCACTTTCTGTGGTGATGCAGGGAGTTGCCACCAGGTGGTGCCAGAAGGCAACTAAAAGTCCTCCGTGGCGGCATCCCAGCACCTTCTGCCCAAGAGGGTGACTGCTCACTGCAGCTCTGGCCCTGGGGCACTGGCACCATCCCGTCCCGCTTTTCAGCAGCAGCTCCTCCTCGTTCCCTAGGACTGGGCTCCAGCAAGATCTCATTTTCTCTCCCTGAACAGCCGTTCTGCTGCCAGCTCGTTCAAGTGAAGCCACAGTCAGGGAGGTCTTCCCAGCACTTGCCTTCCTCGCTCCTTTGTAAACGTACCACAAGTTCTCCCCCTGGATAGTGGCTTGTCCCGGGCAAGGCCCCTGTGGCCACCAGCAAAGGGCTGGGCCGTGCTCACCAGGTCCTGCCTGCCTGTGCAGCAGCCAGTCTGGGTTCTCTCGAGCCTCCAGTCCAGCCCGGGACATCGGGGCCTCTTCCGCCAGTCAGCTGTTCTCACCTGTCCCCGAGTGAAGTCTTCCAGACACACTTACTTCTGTTTGGTGTCCTAAAGCCTGGAGTGGCAGGGCCGGGTCCCCTGTGCTCTGCGCACAGATGCACCCTCCTCTCCGCCCTCCTGCAAGACCTGGCTGCTGGGCCCATGCTGAAGCCTGTGTTCCAACCCTGAGGCTTGTGACACCTCTCATGCTTTAGAAACACTGGCTTCGTTTTGGGGGAATGCACTCTTACATCCTTACCGAGGAAGCATCTGATAGCAGGCTCCTGCTGGCATGAGACACCTTTTACATCCTGCGGTCCCTGGCTTGGTGCTGGGACCATAGGAGGCAGGCCCTGGATGAAGAAAGTTTTTAGAATGAACAAAAACTTTACTCCATCAATTGATTTCAAGCAATTGTTGCAAAATTTTGCAGCACAAAAGCACGTTCAGAGACTCCCAACAGCAGGTGTAGCCCTTTCAAACTTGGGAGGGGGGCCTCTGACGGATCAGCCCCATGCCCTGCAGAGGGGGCGCTCAGTGAACCTATCCAGGGCCAGCTGGCCGGGGGGCCATCCTCTCCACACGCTGCTAAAATCCTTTATGTCAAAACACACCAAGTTGGGTGGTCGGCCAGGAAACGGGGCGCCCGGAGTTGTCGACAGTGGTACCAGGGCGAGTCTCTGCCCGCCCGCCCCAGGGACCCCAGGTTCCTCCTCTGTTCATGAGAAGCTTGGCAGAGGGTTCTAGAGCCCCTGGACTCTCAACTTCCAGTTTAGGGGGACTTCCCTTTACCAGGCACTCTCCTGTTCTGTTCCAGACACCCCGTTCGACACCTGTCCTTCAACAGCCACAGCCTCATCACGGCCAACGTGCCCTACGAGAGGGTGGTGCGGAACACCGACCTGGACTTCACGGCCCACAGGAGGTCAGCGTGCAGGGCTGGGCTTGCGGGTGTTCAGGACAGACCATCTTAGTTTGATTCTATTACCGGAACCCCCATGCCACCTCGTCCCCCACACGTCTTCCCTCAGCCGTGACCTTCATAGAAACTGCGAACTCCCGTGGCCGCGCGGGCTCCCCACACCAGGGCCATGTTCCCGCTGTGGTCACACTCCCGGTGACGGGCGCAGAGCCCCCTCCTCCTGCCCCATCGGCAGGGGGACTCCATTCCCAGCGAGGGAGAGACCCCCGTGCAGGGGCTCAGGTGACTGCAGGTGGCCCGGCCTCCAGTCCCGGGACTGAGTGGCCATGAGCGTTCGGCGCCGGGCTGTCCAGGGTGGGCACCATCCTGATGCGCTGCTGTCTGTGCTTCCTCTAGACACCGTGGGCTGGTCCACGCCTACGAGTTTGCGGTGGAGCGGCTGGCCCTGCAGAGCACGCTGCCCGTGTGCCGGGCGCCCGAGGACACCGCGGCCGGCTATGCCCTGGCGCTCGCCTTCCCCTAGGACCACGCAGCAGAGGGGGAAGAACCAGCCTGATGCATTTGAAAACTCCCCAGAGCTCTGTGCTGGGCTGTAAGCATCCGGGGGAAGAGCACAGCCCCGGCTGCACCGGTCTGGCCCCACATACTCCTCGGCTGCCGGTACGTTTTTCTGTAGCTGCCTGTGCAAAGTGGCTAGCTCCGTCTCAGTTTTCTGGGTGCTCGGGTCCTCCTCTGTGGCTTTCAGGGCCTCCCTCTCATGACACACTACACCTCCTCCCTCCCCCTGCATCTGCTCCCCGCCCAGCTATCCTGGTCACCCCGGGCCCTAGCCGGGGCCCCTCTCCCCTGGAGCCCGTGTGCATCTCCCCCTGCATCTGTACACACGGTGCAGGGCCCCGCTCCAGGCAGCCAGCATCGTTCAGGTCTTCAAGCCCTTTCTTCCAGGGCAGGGGAGGGAGCTGAGGTCACGTATTCCCTCGGGGTGGTCTGTGCTACCCCTACCCGGTACCAACCTGGGGTCACAGTACCGCTTCCTCATCGTTCTTACCATGATTCATAATTATATGTTTATACAGTCACATTGAGGACTATCTGGTCTCCTGTTTTGTCCACGACCTGTGATACAAAGTAGATTATTTTCTACATGTGTTGCGTAAATAGCCGTCCCGTCTTCCACGTAGGATGGAAGAGCTGGCGGAGAAACCACTCCCCTAAACCGCTGCGCCAGAGCAGGGCAGCACCAGGGGCCTCTGCAGTACCATAAACGGCTTCCATTTCCAAAGGATGAAGGGGGCAAACCCTCACATTACTCTTGATGTAGCCCATTCGGAGCGGCAGTCACCTAATATCCCTTTCAAAATAGCAAAGCAAAAACTGATAGAACTACAGAGAAAGCCCTGCCTCATAGTGAGGGGTCAATAAAGACTCCAAGGATTGACCTAATAGAGTTTACAAGTGTGATCCAATATGCATCTACAGAGTGTTGGGCCTTTTTAAATCTCCACAGACCATACACGGAAAAGGACTCTGTATGAAGCCCACAAAGGATGATACCGTCCAGGTCACATTCAGTGACCCCCTCATGCACTAAAATGAGGTAAAGTGAAAAACACCCACCTGGGAATTCCAAATACTCCAGAACTGGTTTAAAGAAAGAAAAATGGAAAATATAAACTCCCTAGACCAGGGTGACTGTGACCGCACTGGATATCAAACCCCCAGGACCAGAGAGGCCAGAAGTTCTGGCTTAAATGGAAAACAGGCCAAAGATACACGGAAGCTGTCATCTCAGAGAGTGACCCCAGAGGAGGGTGGAAGCAAAGATTAAGTCATAAACACACACTGATGGGATAGAAAGCCAGTAAGCAGTACAGCTCATCCCCACACCACCCCCGCCTGTACCATTTTACACTGGACCGGCTTTTCTGAAAAGCCAGAATATACAAGTCTTGATTTGGGGGGGGGAAAAAAAAGGCACAGGGGCTCGTCAGGGCGACAGCCTGCCCCCACTAACCCAAGAGAAAAGGGACACTTTCCTCCTGTACGTGAGAGCGGAAAAGGGGGGCTGCGTGCCATGCTTGAGTCCTGGAACTTCTGAGTTGTGAGGCCTTTGAGGCGTTTTTCAGGGGAAGACGGTCCATGTTAAAAACCGACACGCAGCTCAGTGGGGCCTGGGCCTCCCCACTTAACCCCCGCTCGACGCTGGCTTCCAGACCGCCTTCTGGGGCTGGCGGCTTGGTCAGGGCGGCCTTCTGCTTCCTTTCAGCCAAATTACTTCGTACATGAAGCCGGTCTGCGGGGAGCAGATAAAGTATTTTATTTACTCCTGGTGTCATGTGGCGCTCTGACCCCCTGGCGACCTCGCTTTATAAGGTTTTCATCACTCATGGCCTTACCGCAACCGGACCGCTGGGTAAAAGACTTTTTCCTCCTGAGAAGCAGGCCCTTCCAGCCCGATTTTACCCCTCACTTTGCAGACACGCTCGCCCTTCCTAGCTTTACAGCCAGGACGGGTACTTCAAGACTTGAAAAGAAATGAGACTCAGAAAAATTTCCCAAAACAAAAAATAGTTCTAAACTTTTGTCATTCGCTGCCAACAGCTGGTCCCGCGTAAAATGGCTCGGCCGCAGGGCTCTCTTACCTCCCCGGCCTGTTCCTGTGCAGGGGGGGTGGGCGGCAGGTGTCAGATCCAGACCTGACCCCAGGCACCACCCGCAGTGTTTGCTGCTGCAAACCTTACATCCTGGAACGTGGGGAGGGGACCAAATGCCTCTATAAATTCACATCTACCCAGTGACTTACGTCCCCCCCCCGGGTCCCTGTTGGCTATTTTGATGAAGCTCCTTTGCAAGGAGATGGTCCTCTCCTTTCCTTCCTGAGCTCTTCCCCCTGTGGCCCCCCCAAAGACAGAAGCATCTCCTGCACCCCCTGGGGAGCCAGAGCGCCCCACAGCAGAGCTCCTGTGTCCTACAACTTCACCTACCTTTTGCTTTCCACTTTTATCAACAGTCTGAATACTAAATTTTCGAAATGTGTTTCTTGCTCGAATGCCGGCTTGCCCTGGCCGGGCAGCCTGGGGTCGCAGGCCACTGGTGAGCACGACCCCCACCCGCAGGGGCTCCTAGCCCGGGAGCCAAGGAACCCACAAAATCAGGCGTAAAATTGGACACAAGCATTAGGCAGGTTGGCTTTCCTCAGATTCTGTACGGGGACTGCCGAGAATTTCAGCTTGGCCACGACACTGGGCCTTCTGAGCCGGGCCACCAGACGTGATGCTGCCATTGCACAGCCAGTAATTTAACAGCTGTCCCGGGGTGGCATCAGCGTCTGCAAGAGGCACAACTTGTGCCCTGGCTGATTTCCTTTCTGTTGGGAAAGGAACGCTTGATAGCCCCCAAGATGAAGCCCTCTATCCCCATACTCCACTTCAGAAAGAGGCCCCAAAGGGGCGCCTGGGTAGCTCGGTCAGGTATCTGACTTCGGCTCAGGTCATGATCTCGAGGTTCGTGAGATCAAACCCTGCATCGGGCTCTGTGCTGACAGCTCACAGCCTGGAGCCTGCTTCGGATTCTGTGTCTCCCTCTTTTTCTCTCCGCCCCTCCCCACTCGAGCTCGGTCTCCCTCTCAAAAATGTTTTTTTAACTAGAGGCCCCACATTTAGGGATGGCATCCCCTGCGCACTTGAATGACAAATGCCAGCTACTGCAGACGACTCTGCTCACTGAGGAGAAACGGCGTCCCCTCCCGAGGGCACAGCCTTCTCATTAAAGCCGCTGGTGGCCTGTCATTGCAGGCAGGTGCGTCCTCGCCTCCCAGCTGGGGGCCTCTGCTTCAGGCAGCAGCCGCAGCCACCAGGAGCTTGGGTCGCGGGCTGGGCCGCGGCACCATGAGCAGACCTGCCCGCCCCGCCCTGGCGGCCAGGCCAGATGGGCACCTGGCTGCAGTGGCTGCCCCTGCCTGTGGCCGTGTGCACGGGCTGCCCCCTACGTGCAGCGACAGGGTCCTTCGGCGCTGGGCTCCAGTGGCCACCAGGCAGGGCAGGCCTTCACCTCCGCTGTGCGTCCTGCGGCAGGCTTTCCACTCCGGCTCCGCACCAGGGGCCACTGCTTCCCTAGGGAGGGAGGGAACACTCCCAGCTCCTACAGCCCCAAGAGCAGAGCCTGTCACGTCGTTTCTTCCCATGCCCACGGCCAGGACAGCCCCTGTCCCTCCTGTAAGACCGAGGGGGCTGCAGCTGCTGCTCTGGGCGCTGGGAAGATGGAGCCCAGTCCCTTGCTGACTTGTTTGGATTAGAAGGCTCACCGGCCACCACGGGCCCAGTTCGTCCAGCACCGACAACCCCACTGGCGCTTGCCTCCTGGTTCTGGAAAGGCCTAGAGACAAAGGCAGAGCTGAGAGAAAACCTGCCTCCTCGGCACCCGCCTCCCCCCACCTCCCCAAGGCCTTCCCAAGGTCACCGTGTGGGAGGACAGCTTGCAAAGCAGGTGTTTGCAAAAACCCTCGCCAAGGCAACTTGTATTTTTAACTCCGTCGGCCCACGGAGTCACTGCCGTTCCTGGCGCTGCGGTTCGGCCCCAGTGGGCAGGTGGGGGCAGGCTCAGGTGAACGTGGGAGCTGCCTCCCCTGAGCAGAGCACAAACAGAACTTTCCAGTCCCTGGGACGAGAAAGTAACGGAGTTGTTTCGTTCAAGGCCAGCAAGACTTTTTGCTTGGCCGAAAGTGGAAGCGGCTGTAACCTTACGCTACCGCTGACGCATGATGCGTGGCCCCGGGGCTGCGGGACGTTCCCAGGCTGCTCCTGTCACATTCCCAACGCACCGCCTTTTGTGAAGCTACTAGACTCCTGCATTTGTGCCAAACTCCCGGATTCTCGTAGCCTCCAAAAGCTGAGTTCTGGTAACTTGTCCCTTTGGGGACACGATAGCATGAAACTAGACCCGGCTTTCAGCCTGGCTGCTGGCAAATGGGTGAAGAACGGAGAGAGGGGAGCCCGCACCGTGCTGGGTCTCCACCCACAGCCTGAGGCCTTCAAAGCACGACTGCACGGCCTTCAAATATTTGCCTTAGCACTGATTTCTGCCTGTTTCCTTTTAGTCACTGGTGTGATTCTTGATAGAAGGCAGGCTGTTAAACAAGTACATCTGTCGATTCATCAACTTACCTCTTTTAGAACAAATTTCAAAACAAACACCTCGCTTGCTTCTGATGAGGTGCCCCATCCGGGGACCCGGGGGGTCGCTGTCCTTGCCCAGGGCCATGGGGCTATGAAGCCCCTCCCGGGCACCCTCGCTGGTAACAGGAGGGGTTTCTGAGCCCCCGCCCCCATCTTCTGCTGGACCCATGGGGACTCAACCTGATCACTCCCCGAATGACCGAGCGGGCGCCCCGGGAGCCGGTGGAGCTCCAGGGGACCTTGGCAGGCCGCGCTCCGGGGGGGATAAGCCTTAACCCTGCCAATGAGACGACACCCGCAGTGACTGGGAACAAATCAGCTTTCCTTTGAGCAGCATGGCCTGGGCTCATAGTGAATAAATCTCATTTTAATTAGCTGTTTAGGTAAGCTGTGGCCCAAAGCTTCACAGACGTTAGACCGGCCCTGCGTGGTCTGAACAAAGGAAAATGACTGATGCACGCCAACAGAGGCCACACCTCCCAAACTCAACTCGGCGCACGGGGGCTGATGGAAAATGGTTTCTGAAAACGCTTTACGCTAATGACCTGCCTTTGTTGAGAAGCACAAAATCGAAGCAAATTGGGAGAGTCCCAGAAAATCCAGGCCATGGTGGCCACGCCAGCCATCCCGCTGCTCACCGTGGGGTCCGCCACACCCTCCAGAGGTGGGGGAGGGGAGGATGCGCGCCTCTGCGAGGCTGCAGGGGCGTCACCGGGCAGAGGCGCCTGGGGAGAGGGCCAGGTTCCACACACCAGGCCATCCCAGGGACCGCAGACTCTTTTCCCTGCGGCCAGGAGAGCCCAGGGCAGGAGCAAGGCAGTCCCTAGGGGCAGCAGGGCGGCAGCCCCGAGCCCCGACCTGCCCCAGGAAACCGCTGCAGTTGAGGGTCCCACCAGGTGGCTGGTACCCTGAGGGCGGGAAGCCGAGGCCTCTGCCTTCCCCGACCTAGACCTACCGCTTAGGAAATGTCAAAACACTTGTTGCGGAAGTGGCAGTGTGAACAGCAGAGCTCTGGAAGTGACTTCGGACAGCCCGCTGCCTCCTCACGCGGGCTCTCAGCCGTCCCCCGGGGAAGCGGAGGCCACGGCCTTCACCGCAGGCCAGCTGCCCTCAGGCCGTGCGCCCCGGGGCCCAGGCGGTCCAGCTACGCGCTCACTGCCGACAGGACACCGGCAGGCGTCTGCTCTCACCTCCCAGGTCCTAAACGTTACCGGAACGATGGGCGCGGTTCCCAAACCGCCACAGTGTGCCAGCCTCGGGGCTTGCGCCGCCACACGGTGCTCGGTCCACACGGTCACCCTGCCCTCCCACCTGCCTCACTGCTGCGTTTCAATTCACTTAAATACCAACGTTTGGCTCATGCTCGGCAACATACCTGCTTGCGTCTGCATGAACAGCGCTGGGAAGACGTCAAAGAAACAGGCTGGCCCGACGGCCTCGGGGACGGGCAAGCCGGGGCCTGCCGGCGCGGGGTCAGGGCTGTGCGGTGCGCCTTTTAAATTCTGAACCCCAAAGCACAGGTGGAAGCAAAAACACCCTTAACAACGAAGCTATGGAAGTGCAAGAATGCCGGTAATGGCAGTTCTCAGTTACCAGAACTTTCTGGAAGGCTGGAAAGGAACCTCCCAGTGAGTGTGGACGGCAGGAACCAAGCAAGGAGGCCTGGAGTGCCACCAGCGATGAGCGACCGCAGCGACGGCCCTGCTGGGCCTGAGCACCAACCAGCTGGACAACCGTCATTTCCCTGCCCCCAGCACAGCCCACCCCTGAATCAGAGGTGACCCTGGAGCTCTGGGAGCTACTCACAGGGACAGTCCCCTCCCCGGCTGCCACCACCACTGGGGGCTGCCATGTGCCAGCCCGGGAGGGCAGGGAGACACCCAGCCCGACCTCCCGCAGTCGGCAGCCAGGCCCCGAGTCTGGCGCCCCGGGTACCATCGACAGGCTTGGGGGCACTGTGGGGCCCCCCTATCTTCTGCGGCCTAAATGCTCCATCACGACAGCGAGGAAACCCCACGTCTGAGTCCCGGGCACCACGGTGCCAGGAGCTGCCTCACCTTACTGATTACCACCCAGCCCCTACACAGGCAAGAGAGCAAACCCTTCACCCAAAATAAACCAGAAAAGGTCCAGGGGAAAAAACTCCCCTCTTCCAAGCCAGCCTTTGAAAATTAGCTGCCGTCTGCTCACGTTCAGCCTCATGCCACCAGCCGGCCAGGCCACAGAGGGGACATGGGGGACAGGAGCCACGTTCGTTTACAAACCAATAGTTTTCTTTTTTTATTAGAGATAAAAACAGCGAGGTCCCGCTGTACCCCGGGGAAAACAAGGCCGCAGAGGAGGGGGACTATTTACATGAGCTGCAGCAGGACACCAGTGGCCTCGGGCCCCAGGCGGCTCTAAACCACAGTGCGGCTTCGGGGGGCGGGGCACCCTCGGGTCAGTGGCAAAGGGCGATGGTCTCCATGTTCAGGAAGCGGACGTGCATCTTGGTCTCGATATCTATCCCCTGCCAGATCTGGAAGGGACAGAGCAGCAGCAGTGAGTGTGCGTCCCCACCGCCCCAGGCCCACGTCCCCGCCCCCAGGACAGGTGAAAGCCAGGGGGCTGGTTTCAGGGCTGGGAGCCAAGAGTGGAGGAGAAACTTCCATCTGCCTTTCTGTGGGTTAATTTGGCTCTGACATTTGGAGCCTCTCCGATACTGTCACAGCAGCTTGTTATTAAGTGTGGAATCCAAGCTCTCAGCTCCGTCATTTCAATCGCACCCACCACCCTTCGGGCTCTGTGATTTTCATGCAAATTCCTTAACCCCAGCAAGCCTCCTCTTCCTTGGCACCACCCACACTGCCCACATCAGGTCACACGGTGCTGGCGGCTCAGATGGGATCGTGCACGGAACCTTTTGTAAACCGTTAAGCACTGAGCATTTGTGCTGTTTCAGTGACCCATCCCCCCCTCATGAAAACCTAGGGACAGGCCACCCCGTTCGACGTAGACAAGCTCATGCCGGGAAGGGTATTTTCTACCCAAAGTTGACCACGGGCACATACCTGGCGCTGGTTCTGCCATGACAGTCCGGCCAGGGCCCCGGGGGACAGCTGGGCCGCCCTGACACAAACTGCCACACTGCAGGCCCCCCCTACTCCCAGACCCCCCTCGGGGGACCCAAGAGGGCTGCAGATAAACAGCTGGAGGTGGCTCAGCCCCCCTGCTTGTGAGAACTTCAGACACTCAAGCTGTCGCCTGCGGCATCTCTGGCGACGGCCACCAGGCCGTAATCGGGCTGCGGTTGGAGCCCCGCGGGCAGCCGAGCTGCTTTCTGGGCTCCTCCACCTGTTCTAGGTGTGGTGCCAGGAGGGTGCAGAGAAGACAGACCTGGCTCCTGGGGAAGTGACTGGGGCACCCACGGTGCTTTCTGCTAAATGCCAGGTGGCAACAGGGTCACCGGTGAGGCCTGAGGGAGGGGAGGGGCCAGCCGGTCAGGAAAGGCCCCCGTGGAGTGGGGACAGGCTTGGGGGGCAGAGGAGCCTGTCAGGGAAGAAGCTGGGTGTCGCAGGATTCTCTGCCCGGCCCCGCGGGTGCACAGCAGGGGAGCCTGCCCCCCCTCCCCCTTCGCAGAGCTGGCTGCTGAGTGGCCAAGCAGCAGCACCACCTGGGGGGAGGGCCCATCCGAGCTGCCCCTGGGTTCCCTGGAGCCATGACCGCCCAAGTCCTGACCCGGCTCCGGGGCCGGGCCCGTCAGCTCCCTCCTGTGGGTCAGAGGCCACCGCGGTGGGCTGGACTGACACCTCTGGGTCGTGCTCCCCTGACTTCCTGCCCTCTGATCCCAGAATGAGCCTGGTGACCCGCTGTCGGGGTCCTCGGCGCCAGGCACGGGGCAGAGGGTCCCTCCACCGGGTACCTGCAATCAGAGCAGTGTGGGGGTCCCAGTTCCCAACCTCGGAGCACATCTGGGACAGCGGATACCTGGTGTCCACCCGCGGGGGCTGGGGGAGCGGCAGCTGTGTGCAAGGCCCAGGGAAAGGGGCCGAACCCCGCACAGTGGACTCCAGTGTGTGCCTCATAGGCATAGAACATTCCAGAACCCAGTTCCGACTGTCAACAGTGACGCTTCTGATGGGGGGACCGGGGACTTGGGGGGACCGGGGACTTGGGGGGGGGGGACCGGGGACCTGGGGGGGATTGTTTTTGTTGTGGCTTATACTGTTCCAGTTGCTCCAGCCACACGTGAAGACTACTCGTCCGATAAAAATAAGTACAGCCAATGTTTAAAAGGCCACGCGTGACTCCCCTCCACAGAGATGCCAGTCTCCTCCTGACCAGCGGGCGGGACACCCCCCTTAACCCCCACCTCTGCTCCTAGACACCCACCTTCAGGAAGTCATCGAAGGTGATCCCCTCGTAGACCTGATCAGGCTCCTGGGGACAGAGCACACGCAGGGTGAGCGGCCTCCCCCGGGAGCCCCCCCTCCCTCCCCGGGACGCAGAGGGTTGGGCCCCTTTGGTCATGAGAAGCAGGGGTCCCTCCGGACCTGCTGCCTCCAGCCGGAGGCCACTCTGAATTCCAGCTCCGGGCTGGAAGGCAGGGTGTGAGCCGACCAGGGCCCCACCCGAGCCCCCGAGGGAGAACCTAGTGGATGAGGGTGGAAAGGAAGGGGGAGGGCGCAGAGGCACAGGCTCCCCTTCCCCTCATCTACACACCGACTCCTGCCATTTCCCGGGCCTGCCTCACCCTGCCCGCCCTGCCCCTCTGGGCTCACAGACCACTGGGGCAGGAGGGTAAAGGGCTGGCCTGTGCGGCCCACCCCTCTGGGCCGGTGAGTCACCGCGATAACGTCTGCCCGTGGGGCCTCTCACCCACCCAGCCGTGGGCAGTGCCAGGCTCCATCTGTGTCCTTCCTGCTCTGGGCACACATGACCTCATGAGACCAGAGGTGGGGCTCCTGCCCCTCTTACTGCTATCTCAGGCTCTGGCACAACCCAGCCTCCCCAAACCTCACCCCTGCCCGCAGCACTCTCTGTGACCGAAAGCCTGCTGCCATCCCCTGTCCATCAACAGAAGACTAGCTAAGTAAACCGCAGTCCTCCGTGCTAGCGGTCACCAGGCATCCGTGAAGAAGGGGTCGCCCTCTACATGCAGATGCGGAGAAGGCTCCAAGATACGTAGCGGAAAAAACAAGCAGAGATGTCTGCAGATGCCCGCGTGCATGCCAAGTTCTTCCCGTGCCGCTGACCACACTGCCGCCATCTGCCCCGGGGGCGTGTGGGGTCAGCACAGAGAAGCAGCAGGAATCGTCAGTTCCACTGCGCGTACATCAACAATAAAGCATATGTATACGTTGGTGTGTGTTGGAGAATCAACTCCAGCAAGGGCGTTTCCTTTTGCAGGGAGTGGGTGAGGGGGAGAAGGGCACAGAGATTCACCTCTCTTCCTATACCCCCCTGGGTTTTGTTTCACTTATTTTAATATTTTTGAGAGGGAGAGAAAGCGAGAGTGGCAGTGGGGGGCGGGGTGGGAGAAGGGGGGCAGAGAGAGGGAGACACAGAATCGGAAGCAGGCTCCAGGCTCTGAGCTGTCAGCACAGAGCCGACGTGGGGCTCAAACCCACGAGCTGTGAGATCATGACCTGAGCCGAAGTCGGACACTCAACCGACTGAGCCCCCAGGCGCCCCTGCAGTTGTTCTGATGTGTACTGAATAGCAGGTACTCCGTGTCTGCTGTTCGGGTTCTGTTCTTACTCCCATTTCAGATAAGGCCACTGAGGCGCAGAGGCAGGGCCGCCTGCCTGTCCAGCGGGAGCAGCATGGCTGACTCCAAGTGTCTAACAGGATTCCTCACCCTCTGGGGGCTCTTGACACTTGTTTCTAATACAGAAAACGGATCTCTATATACGTCTTAATTTTCTAAATGTGACCGGTTCTCAAATGCCTGGGCAGGTCCCTAGGGCTCCCTGCTCTCCCCGGGTCCCCTGGGGCAGCCAAGGAGAGCTAATTCTAGACCAGGCTCCCTATCCTGAGAGCTGGGGCGGGGGGAGGGGGGATGCCCAGGCAGATACCCCAGCCAAGCAGCCCCACCCCCCAGGCCACAAGACTTTCCCGAAGCAGCACTCTGGGAAGAAAGCATTGCTCCGTCAATAACCGGCTCTGCAGTTATTAAAGCGAGGGACCGTCTGTCTGGTGGGCAGCGCAGGCTGGAAAGTTCCGCGCCCTCAGAGGCCGGATGGTATGGAACTGTGCGGCCAGCCCTCACCCTGTGCATGCGTGCCTGTGTGCACAGCCCATCTGTCTATCTGGCCAGCGTTTACATGATAAAATACTTTCAGAGCACACAGGGGACCCATAAGTAAAGAAAGACGCTCAGGACGCACAGCCGGGGAGCAGGCATCAGCTCTCAAATGCCTCCACCTCGAGGTGCTAGGTTTTATGCCGATCAGCAGCTGCCAGCAGGTCACTACAGCAGATTAAGGGAACAGTCACCCATTGAAACCAGAGCGAGACGGCGAGCAATTTAGAGGAGAGTGTAATTCAATCAAATGGGCACTTGGCGCGACCACAGAGCAGGGGGATCCCTGCGCTCCCCACCGAGGTCACCGGCCCTTTCGGCCGCAGTTAATTTGCTGAGTGGGGTGGCTTCACCGAAGCCAGAAGCCTCCCCCTGAGCCCGAGGAGCAGACGGATGAAACACAGGCCAATAAAATGGCCACAGCCCCTGCCGCTGGGAGCAGGCCCGGGCGTGCCACCACCCTCGATGGCAGGCTGGGGACACAGACAGCAGGATCCGGCAGGAAAACACCCCTGCCCCCCCAGCTGTGCTGAACCCAACGCCCTCGTGAAGCACACAGGTTTGAAGGAGTGACAGCTTCCGTGAGACCAACCAAAACCCTCGGAACGGAGCCCTCGAGATGATCAGGTGTCTGTCCTCCAGGTCCCCGGGGCTCAAAGCCACTGTGTCCTATAAGACTGTGTCCACCAGCACGTAAAGATCACTGCCCCTCTAATCCCAGAACGTTCCTTATGTCCTTGGACCTCAGTTTCCCCACCAGTAAAACGAGACTAAGGATTTACGGAGCAGCGCATGTCTGCACGTGTCTGTGGGCCCCGCACGCACGGCAGCCGCTGCTCGCCGGTCCCAGGGCAGCGGCCGCTCCGCCCACCGTCTGTTTCTGGGCCCCTCTAGTTAATGGTTCTTCACTGGGGACAACCCTGTCCCCCTGCCACGGACATCTGGCCATGTGTGCAGACATCCTTGGTTGTCACAACCTGGGGTGGGGGGGACGCTGCTAAACACCCTACAACACACAGGACGGTCCCGCCACGGACGGCTGTCCCCGCGTCCTGTTCTGAGAAATGACCCAGCCGCTTCTCCACGTGAGCACTCGTGCGGAGGGAGGCTCCGGTGCTCTGGCCTGCCTGTCCCCCTCCCCACCCAGCCCTGCCCCAGCCCCTCCGCGGCCACGCGGCACCCTCCGTGGCTACCTGCCTCTGGCCCGCGCACCCCTTCCACGGCCGCCGGGGACTCCCCTCCACAGGCGCCAGCCCTGAGGCCGAGCCCCCACCTGTCTCCTTTCCGCACGCCCCGCCACCCCCGCCAGGTAGCCCTGCTGGCCCTTCTCAAGGCCAGAAACGCCCTCCAGACACTCGTCATCAGTTGCATGTCGCACCCTGACTACAGGACGCTGGGGGGCGGGTGACACTCTGAGGCTGCCTGGCAGAGACCCCCGGGGCGGGAAAGCAGTGGGTTAAGAGCGACGGGTCAGACAGGCACCACTAGGCCCTCCAGGAACACAGACTACAAGCAGGGCAAGGGGTGGCGGGAGTCAGCCGGCCCAGGGGGAGGGGACGGGGGATTCTGGGGCCACGGGGCCCCCCACCCGGGGCCACGGCTCACCATCTGCCCCACGCACACGCTGGCCGCCTCCATCATGGCCCCGTCGGCGATGGAGCGGGCGGACTCCTTCTCGATGTGCGGGTTTCCGGACAGCAGCTCCTCCACCACCTGCCGGGTGAGCAGACACGGGGTGACCTAGGGCCTCCGCCCGGGGCCAGGGGGCGAGGAGGGGCCAGGAGCCCTGGCCCGTGGGCAGAGGAGCATACTTTACATTTCGATATTCTTCCAGGGTGATGCGGCCGTCGCTGTCCGAGTCATACATGTGGAACAGAACTGGGGGCGGTGGGGAGAGAGAAGGGCTGGGTCAGCCGAGCCGGGAGGGAGCCCGGGGGCCTCCTGCTTCCCCAACCTTCCTGCTCGGAAATCTACCTCAAAACCAGCAAGAGACATCCATAATGAACCCTAAACAGCAACCACAGGGGTCAAGGGCAAAGGCCATGGGTCTAGACCGCCCACTTCCGGGTGGGTGACCTCGGGCAAGGGACCTAACTCCTGAGCCTAGGCTCTCCCACCTATACGACGAGAGCAACAGCAGTGTCTACCCTCGGCGTCGCAAGGGCTCAGGGAGCTGCCGAGCTGGGGGATGAGGTCACTGAGCTGCCGAGCTGGGGGACGAGGCCCAGGCACACTGGGAGCACAGATGCCACACGCACTCCAGTGAAGACAACTCACATCCCAGGGAGTCATTCCTGCACGATCCAAGAAGGCAGCCACCGTCGGCAGGGTGTGGACCCCACTGCGGTGTTCCAGGCCCCTGGCTGATCTGAGCCCGTCCCCGGTGGGCACCAGGGACATCAGCACCTCCTCTCCTCTGCTTATTCCACTTGGGGACAGTCACTCTGTTCCTTTACGGGCATCTCTCAGCATCCGGCAGCCCAGCAGAGGCCGGGGTGGGAGGGCAACCCCTCTGGCCCCAGTACTCACCCTCACACTCACAAAGTCCCCGGCACTGACCCCACATGGACCAGACACCCTGCTCTGTGCCACGTGTGGCAAACGTCATTTCTTCTCACCCACACGTGATCCCATGAGGCAAGGCTACCCTGAGTCCATTTCACAGAATGCACCCTTGAAGCTCAGAGAAGTTAACCCGTTTGCCTACGACCGCCCCATGGGGGGGAAGAGAAACCAGGGGCCCCCACGACCTCTGACCTGGCCCTTGGAGCAGGTGGGTGGCTGGGCCACCACCAGGCTCCCCCCTGGTCCAGGGTACCTTCAAAGGACCTCGGGGCACCCAGCCTGCGGAAGTTCCCGGCAGCCCTTTTCGTCTGCATTCCAGAACTAAATACAGCCCAGGCCCCGTGTTTACACGTTCCTGCTGATGAGGCTGAGCCTCGGGTGGGGTGGGGGTGGAATGTCAGGAGTCGTGGGAAAGTCCACACAGGGAAGGGACATGTGACGCATGGGACCCTGTGCTGCTTGGCCCGCCCGGATCACAGCCAAGCCCGCCCCAGAGCCCAAGGGCCCGGGGGGCTCTTCCAGGACAGATCAGCCAGAGGCTCGTCCCACACACTTGGTGTCTCATGAACTTGGCACGAGGGAAGCCAGGGTCTCTGCCTGTGCGACCTCACCGAGCCTCAGAATGAGGTGTGTTAGTGGAAGGGCCCAGGCCTGTGCTCCGTTCCCATCACCCACACCCCGTCCCATTCCCCAGGGTGTCCACGCGGAGGCTGCCACAGCGCAGCTCGGGAGGAGAGACGCACAGGGGCCTTCCTGGGGGCTGTAACCTGGGACTGGCGACCCCCCCTCCCCGCGCCCAGGCTCGCCCACCCGCCTGCTGCAGGGGTGCGGCCCCAGCCCCGCACGCACATCTCAGCTTCTCTTTCCGGCACAGCTGCACCTGCTCCTCGTCCATGGTGGTGTCGATGGGCCGGAAGTAGGACATGATGGTCAGGAAGTCCTCGAAGTTGATCTCGTCGGCCAGGCCGCTGGACCCCTTGCGCAGGTTCCTGTGGGCGCAGAGATGGGGTGTCGGTAATGCATTAAACGCTGGGGCTCGACCTCTGCCTTCCGATGCTTCCGAGAACTCGGCCCTTCTGGGCACACGCGTCTTCCGCGAGGGCCGGCCTAGCCTTGGGTTCTGTCTCCCAGCCCCCTGCCTATGGGGGCACTAGTGGGGGAGGGGCAGGAAGGTGCTGCCCCCCAGAGCTCACCGTGCGGGGGGCCGAGGGGAGACGCACAGCTACGCTGCTGCTGGTGAGGCCTGGGGTGGACAGCCGCCTGGGCGGGGCCCCCAGATGTGGGGAAACCAAGGCACCGACTCTGTAACTCACCAAGCTACATCTCCTGACCCTTCCCTTCAGACCCGAGGCCAGCAAACCGCAGCCCGCGGGCCAGACCCCGCCTGCGGCCAGTTTTTGTACAGTCCATGAACTAAGAAGGGTTTTCATGTTTTTAAGTGGTTGAAAATATCTGTTGGGGAGAGAAAAAGAACCCAAAATACTAATAGCACTTCATGACAAACTTCCGTAAAAATTACATGAAATTTGAATTTCAGTGTCTATAAATAAAGTTTTATTGGCACACAGCCATGCCCGTTCATTTACTTTCTGCGGCAGCTTTCATGCTACCAAGGCGGAGATGAGCAGTCGTGACAGACACTGCGTGGCCCACGAAACCTAAAATATTTAGTCTGTGGCCTTTTACAGAAAAAGTTTGCTGACTCCTGCGATCAGCTGTCTGAAACACTATCTAATACGGGGGTCGGCTTGGCGGAGATATCGGTTTACTACCGAAGTGAAAAAGTTTCCTCCTAAGTTCAGATTTTTAGGAAGTCAAGGCAGGCTTGAGGTTGTCCCCACGGGCGTGCATTTCAGAAGGGGCAAGAAGCGTTCGCTTTCCGGGTGAGGCTCAGGCTGGGTCTGCCTTGTGGCGGGCACGGCGCTAGGCGCACAGCGGGCACTCAGCAGACGGGCGGCTTTCACGCTCTGCCACAGAGATGCCCGGTTTAGACAGTATCTTCCATCCTCGACTTTCTGATGACCCTGTAAGATGCAGCCCTTAGAGGTGGGGAAGGACCCTGCTCACGCCGCCCTCCAAAACCGGCTTCTGCGACCACCGTGCTGTTCCTGAAGGGCCTCAGGAAGCAAGGCTGATGCGGGATTTCTTGTGAAGAAAATTCTGCCTTTGGCCCCCGCTCCAAAGTCCTTTCTCACCCCCTCTCCCCCCACCTTAGACCTTCCAGGATGAGAAGGGAAGGATCTTCAGGACGGACACGCTCTTAGCTGCAGCCCCGAGCTGGGGAAGCCCCTCCTCAGCCGTCCCCTCTTCAGAGACTTCCGGGCTGCCTGCCCACTCGCCTCCATGCCATGGCCACCCAGCCCGGCCACCCCCGGCAGGAGCCTCCCCCACTGTGTCCCAGGAGCAGCCACACGGACTTTGCAAAATGCACATCGGACCCCGTTGCTCCCCTGCCTGAAACCTTCCAGAGACTTCAGTTCTCAGGACCACCTCCAACTCCCCCACCTGCTGTCCCAGGCTTGGAAGGTGGGTATGGGTCTCACCATCCACCCCAGCCCTGGGCACCCCCTCCGGCCACACCCCGGCCCCCACAGGCCTGTCTGGACATCAGCCTTCTGGACACTAACATTCCCTGACCGCCTGACGTCACCTCCTCCCTCCTGGGAGGCAGCGCCGCACCTGCCCCAGCCCGCCACCGGCTGTCCTAACTCCGGACCCTCCGAGTGAGGAGGGGTCTCTCCTGCCTCTCGCTGACCGCCCCCAAGTCCGGTCCCTGGGCCCGATGGAGGCCTCAGTGGTGCCCCGCTCCCACGCCCCGCCCCCTCCGCAGAGGCCACGGCTCCCGGACGGCAGCCCAGCAGACACCTGAAGGCCACCCGGGAGCTGAAGACCCAGCTCCCGAAGCTGTTCCCAGTTCCCACGGGTGACAGAGGAAAGCAGAGCTGTGACCTCAGGTCAGACTTGTTTTAAGGCCCCGGAACACTCTCACCCATGCCAGGAGCGCTCTCTCTGCAGCCTGAATCCGCCCCCTGCTAGGGCAGTGGGGAGGACCCGAGGGCCAGCCTGCGAGTCCCCGGCCCCGGCTCCCGCAGGCCCCAGGGAGCAGGGCTTGCCGGTCCTTCCCCCCCGCCGGGGGGCCACATGCTATGGGGACCCTGGCCCCTCCGGCTCCGCCCCACAGAAGGCTGGGTCCCTGGTGTCCCCAGCTACACATGTGGCCAGGTCTGCATGGAGCCTTTGGGAAACAAGCCTCCGCTCACAGACACACACACACACGGGCAGCACACGGACAGCGTGCACACACCCTCACGCCCCCTTCTCGCGCCAGGCACCAGGAGGCTCTAGTCTCCCTTTACCGTCTTCCTGTGCCACCTTGAACCCCAGACCCCAGCAGCCACGTCCGCTCCACTCCAGGGGCGCCTCTCCCAGCCTGGCACCCCTCCCACCGCCCGTCGGCACCTCTCGCTCCTGCTCAGCCTCGCTGGCCGCCGAGGCCGCCTCCTCCGAGATACTCAGGCAGAGGCAGGATCACGCAGCCCCTTCTCCACCACGGGCCGTGCGCCTTCCGCTGGCGACAGGACAATCCGCCGCAAGGGATGCCGGCTCGTCCCCTCCAACCCCAGACCTCACTTTCACTCTGTCCTCTGTCGTCCCCTCCCCGGTGTCGCAAAGCTGCCCACGGCTCTCCACCTCCACTCAGCGGCCCTGCAGCCCTGGGGGGCCACAATACCACCTCCTCCCAGGCCCCGGACCCCTATGAGGCACTGGCATAGCCAGAGAGTGGGCTCCACACCCCACCTGAAACCCATCAGCCCCCCCACCGCTGCTCCCAGGTTGCGGTCAAGACCCCTCTTACTGGTCAGGGGGCTGCACGATGCAGCTCTGCCCTCCGCACCCCTCTCCTCCTGCATGGCCGCTCCGTGCTCTGGCCAGACCTCCTTTCTGCCACACACACTCGCTGTACTTTCTGGTGCCACAGGGCCTTTGTACGTGCAGTTCTGTCGCTCTTGGTCACTCTCTCAGGCCTCGCCCTGCAGGCCGGCCTCTGCGTCATCCATGGCAGCCGAGGACTCCTACCCCTACCCCATGAGCAGGGGAGGCTCAGAGAGGGACGCAGAGCTGGCAGAAACCACAGCTGAGTGGCTCAGGCTCACAAACCTGAAACCTGTCCGAGAAGTCACCGTGCATCTTCTGGCCACAGCACGCCCGTTTCCTTCTTCCTCTTTCTGCCGGTTCTCCCGGTTTCTCGGCCATCTCTGCAGACCCTGGGTGTCAGGCCTAGGGTCTTGGTGTGTTTGTCCAGAGGCCCTGGCAGCCTGGAGAGGCCGTACCTGCCCCACACCTTGATAGAGCCTCACACAGCGAGCCTCCTTCCAGTCACGAGAGTCTTGCAACTTCAACGACACTGGACACTTGAGGACACGAGCTGTGGTTGGAGCCTCAGCTCTGGGACCTTGGCCAAGGTGCACCACCTCTCTGTGCCTCAGTTTCTCTGTCAGGGCGATGGGCAGATTGATAGCCAGGCTGGTACACATCAGATCAGTGTGCGCTCAGCAATCCCGCGAGATAGGTGCTATCATTACATCCGTTTTACAAAGAAACTGAGGCAGCCTCCAAAATGACCCTCAATGATCCCCAGCTCCTGGCACTCAGCCCCTGTGACCCCCTCTCTTCCTGTGGTAGGACCTAGTGACTCACTTCTGATGAAGAGAACACAGCAAAAGTGATGGGATGTCCCTCACAAAATTAGGTTGTGAAAAGATGGGGTCTTCCATCCCAGGGGCTCAATCTCTCCTCCTCTCCCTCATGCAGATGCCACTCTGCAGGAGGCCAGCAGCTGCCCTGTGTGAACAGCCCCGGGGAGAGGTCCCTGAAGTGTTGCTTGCTGATACCCACATGTGTGAGCTTGGAAACAGAGCTGTCCCCAGTCGAGCCTTCAGATGACTGGCGCCCCAGCTGCCCCTGAACCCAGAACTCGGCTAGTTTGTCCCTGGATCTCTGATGCACAGAAACAGTGAGGTAGTATTTGCTAAGTATTGAGATAATTTGTTACGCAGCCATAGCTAACTAATACACAGGCCCAGAGGGATTGAGTGAGCTGCCCCAAATCAACCACCCCAATGACCCCCAAACTGTGCTCATAACTCCTACCCAAAGAAGTCCCCTCCTCTACCCAATGGCTTAAGGGGCCATTCTTTGCACACGAGCATGATAACAAGGTACAAAGGTAAAACACTCCCCCAAGGCCAAAGTCATCTGCCACTGGTTGGCTCAGGGACGGGGCCCACCTGTTGTCGAAGAAGGCACGGACGATTTTGGATCGGATTGGGTTGAGCTCCAGGTCAGGAACATTGTTGAAGTTCTCTTTACTGGGTCCCAGGAAGGAGAAGCACCGGGAAAAGAGAAAGGGGGAAAAAATCGGAGGTGAGATGGCATGTCCACCACTTTCAGGCTGTAAATTTTAATCCTGAGCCGATCCCAGAGGAAGAGGCCAGGGACGGGACTGGAGCGTGCTGCACTGGCCTACCCCTGCTCTATCCTGTGACAGGAAGGACCCGGAAGGACTCGGAGGCTCAACGATGCTACGTGTCCTCAACATTCACCCCCGGAGAAATGCAGAGATGCATCCCCCTCCAAGGACTTGGAGCCCACTGAGCCCCATCAGAGACCCCAGGTCAGGAGGCCTGGATTTGGCCATTCTGGAACTGGGGCAGCAGAGTGACGGGCTGGGCACTAGACGATAGTCTGACAAGTCCTCAGTGGGCGGAGTGGAGCGTGACCACGTGACCCAGCAACTGCACTATCCTAGACAGACGCCCCAGAGAAACAGAAACACGCATCCACGTAGAAACCTGTACGTGAATGGTAGGGCCAGCCTTACTCATAATAGCCACACAGTGGAAACTTCCCAAGTGTCTGTCAGCCGATAAGTGGATACGTTGTGGCCCATCCGTACAATGGGGTATATCCAGCCATAAAAAGGAAGTGGGGAGCCACGCTGCAACATAGAACCCTGAAAACACTACGTGTGCTGAGTGAACGCAGCCAGATGCCAAAGACTGCACAGTGTATGATTCCATTTACAAGAAACATCTAGAAGGGGTAAATCCGTAGATGGAAAGTAGATCAGCGGCTGCCAGGGGCTGGGGGAATGATGGGGAGTGACAGCTAAGGGTACAAGGTTTCTTTAGGGGATGATCAAAATATTCTGAAATTGATGGTGGGGCTGGACGCACACCTTCAAGCATACTAAAAGCCACGGCATTATACATTTTTTTAAGCTTTTGTTTTTAAGTGATCGATTTTTTAAGCCACCCGCCTGGGTGGCTCAGTTGGTTAAGTGTCTGACTTCTGCTCAGGTCATGACCTCATGGTTTGTGAGTTCAGCCCCCACATCGGGCTCTGTGCTGACAGCTCAGAGCCTGGAGCCTGCTTCGGATTCTGTGTCTCCCTTTCTGCCCCTTACATGCTCATGCTCTCTCTCTCTCTCAAAAATAAACATTGAAAAAATTAAAAAATAAAACACTTAAAAATGTTTTAATAAAAAAAGATTTTATTTTTAAGTAATCTACACCCAACGTGGGGCTTGAACTCACAACCCCAAGACCCAGAGTCACATGCTCTGCCCACTGAGGTAGCCAGGCACCCCCGGAATCGTACATTTTAATGGGCAAGATGTATGGTATGTAATCTGTATTTCAGTAAAGATGTTTAAAACAAAAACAAAAAAAATGCTGGTTTGGGGTGAGAGAAGGTGAATTTCAAACCCGGCTACCCTGTCACGGGTCATACAGGCCGACTGTCCCACGAAAGGACATCCTCTGTTCTCAGAACCTGCTTCCTGCTCACCTTTTTCTTCTGTCCCATAGACTTCGAGGGGTAGTGGCCTTGGAAGGGACCCAAGGCACAGACTGGTAATCCCGGAGAGCAAGGAGGCACCCCAGGCCAGGGAGAAGGAAGACATCAGCTACTTAAAACGAGAACGTGCAAGGGTGTGATATTCATCAGATCTGGAACTCAGAACTAGAACAAAGCCATGCCGGGAAGGAGGGAGTTCCACATAACCTGGAGAATTAAGCACTGTTTGAGCCGGAAGCTTCCAGAAGCACATGGCTGACCCCTGTCCTGCCCCCACCATACCGATGGGGAGACTGAGGCCTGGAGGGAAAGGAGGACCCGGCCCTGGCATCCAGACAGCCCCGTGAGCCCACCCCGACCCCCACGCTCCTCCCTGCCTCTTTCCCAGTGCTTCTGGCCAAAGAAGGGGCGCACTCAGTACAGTTGCCTGGGGTGAGGGAATACTATTTGGCCACAAAAAGGAATGCAGTGCTAATACACACACACTACCATGTAGATCAACCTCGAAGACCAGGCGCTAAGTGAAGGAAGCCGGGCTCGGGGCACCTGGGTAGCGCAAGCAGTTGAGCATTCGGCTCTAGACTTGGGCTCAGGTCATGATCTCAGTTGGTGGGATCAAGTCCTGCCATCGGGCTCTGTGCTGACAGCTCGGAGCCTGGAGCCTGCTTCAGAGTCTGTGTCTCCCTCTCTCTCTGTCCCTCCCATACTTGTGATTTTTTTCTCTCTCTCTTTCCAAAATAAATGAATAAATGTTAAAAAAAGAAAAGAAAAGAAAAGAAAAGAAAAGAAAAGAAAAGAAAAGAAAAGAAAAGAAAAAAAAAGAGAAAAGAGAAAAGAGAAAAGAGAAAAAAGAGAAAAGAAAAGAAATGCAGCCGCCTGGCTCAAAAGGCCACGTGGGAGAGGACCCACGTACATGCGGTGACCAGAGGAGACGAACCCACAGAGGCAGCAGGCAGGCAGTGGGTTGCCGGGTGGGGCAGGTGCTAGACGGGCTGACAGCTAACAGTACAGGTTTCCTTTGGATGGAGGTGATGGAAATGTCCTCAAATTGACTGCATACTTTTTAATTAAAAAAAAAATTTTTAAGACATTTATTTTTTGAGAGAGAGAGAGACTGAGCAGGGGAGGGGCAGAGAGAGAGGGAGACACAGACTCTGAAGCAGGCTCCAGGCTCTGAGCTGTCAGCACAGAGCCCGACGCGGGGCTCGAACCCACGAACTGTGAGATCATGACCTGAGCCGAAGTCGGACACTGACCCAAATGAGCCGCCCAGGAGCCCCTGATTACATGCTCTGTATCCGTAAACTGTAAAATATATGCATTATGTCTCGATACAGCATTTTTTTAAAAAATCCCTAAAATGCATTTAAAAACCAAAAGGCAAAGGAACCGCCGCACTGGGACTCTAACCCCTGCAGCTCCGAGTCAGGTCAGCTGCTCTCGGGGAGGGTGACCAGGTGGGGACACGGGGAGGCTGTGAGGCTGAGAACGTTCTGTTCTTGATCTGTCGGTCACGGGTACGCTCAACCCGTGAGAGTCCCTCTCTCCGGGACCCGACAGGTTTCCACTTGCCTTGGCATAGGTCACCGCCGCCGCCACCCCGCCTGGCAGGAGGCAGCCACAGGCGATGACAGACAGAGCCCAGAGATCCCTCCTTGGAACGAGTCTCATCAAAGGGGCCACGTGGAGCTGGAGAGAGAATTTGGGGAGAATGGAAAAGAAACAACCAGCCCTCCACAGCGAGTTACTTCGTGAGACCCCAAGTCCCCTCTGGCTTTGGTTGGCCAGAGGGTCATGGCTAATCCATCCCCAGCCTCAGTTTCCTCATCTGCAAAGTGGGCACACAGACGCCATAGATGAAGCCTTCACGCACCAGAGAGCATAGGGACAGGGACTCTCGTTTGCAAATCACCATGTTCTCAATCCCCGTGTGGCTGGGGGCATCACAGAGGGCCAGGAAGCGGAGCTGAAGGGAGGTGAGCAGGGGTGCAGCTCGCCTCCTCATTCACTCTGTCCTGAGCAACCAGCCGGTGCCCAGCTCACTTCCCCTCCCAGGTGTCCAGACCCTTCGGCTGCTCCCAGGACTTCCCCTTGGACCCTCAGAGCCCATCAACCCCCAGCTGTGCCTGGCCAAGCTGGGGAATGGGCTACGGGCGCAGCTGTCCCCAGAGGCGCTGGAAGGAGCTTTTCTGGGGACACACCTGGGAAGTGAAGCCAGTTAATCCCGGAACTGAGGCCACCAGCGGGGAAAGTGCAGGCTGCAGGGGCTGGAGACCCGCTCGGAAAGAGGGGCCCCACGATATCCCACAAAGGGCCAGAGGGCCCGCGCGGCTGACTCTGGAAGGAGGGAGAACAGAGCGAGCAAGGACCCCGCAGAGCCTGCCCCGTGTCTGTGGGAGAATATTAACAAGAAAAGAAGCCTGGCCTCCCACCGACGGCAGAGGAGGGGAGGCAGATGCCGGGACCCCGAGCCGGCGCACAGTGTCCCAGGCATCACAGCCTCTGGCACGTCCGCACCAGGGTCTCAGAGGCCTGGCAGCCCCCCCTCCTTCTTGCCACAGGCACCTGCTGGACACCCCCTCACACCTCAGCTCTCCCTCATGCGGGCACCTTATTGATGCTCCTTGCCTCGGTCTCCTGCTCTGTGAATTGGGTGCACACCCAGCACCGCCCACAGCAAAGCAGAAGTGAGATCCAGCGCGCCCGGGCCTGGCACAGGCTCCGCCCTTCGCCAGGCCCGTCGGCTCAGGTGAGCCCCCCCGGCCCCCCACATCGCAGAGCCTCCGCTCACTCATGGGGTTCATATGAAATGATTAAATCCCATAAATACACATAAGGCACTTAGCACATTGCCTGACACACAGCAAGCTCTTAATTTTAAATCAGAATAACAGGTGACTCAGTCGGTTAAGCCTCCGACTCTTAGTTTCGGCTCAGGTCACGATCTCGTGGTTCGTGGGTTTGAGCCCCGTATCAGGCTTCTCACTGACAGTGTGGAGCCTGCTTGGGATTCTCTCCCTCTCTCTCTGTCCCTCCCCTACTTGCTCTCGGTCTCTGTCTCTCTTAAATTAAAAACTTAAAGGGGCGCCTGGGTGGCTTAGTCAGTTAAGCGTCTGACTTTCGCTTAGGTCATGATCTCGCGGTTCGTGGGTTCGAGCCCCGCGTCGGGCTCTGTGCTGACTGCCAGCTCAGAGCCTGGAGAATGTTTCAGTCTGTGACTCCCTCTCTCTCTGACCCTCCCCTGCTCATGCTGTCTCTCTCTCTCCTAGAAATAAATAAAACATTAAAAAAATTTTTTTTAAATTAAAAACTTAAAAAATATATGTATATATTTAAAATTAGAATAATGATAGCAGCATTTATGTACTCCCAAGGTGTCGAGTAACTGCTCTAAAAGCTTTACGTTATTCTCCTATAAGGCAGACGCTTATCCCCATGTTAAAGAAGGGGAAACTGAGGCAGCCAGCTAAAGAAACGTCTGGTTGCAAAGAAAAGAGACAGACGGGCAGCGGATGCCAGGACTTCCATCTGGCGGCCGGTCTCCAGGGTCACTGGCAGAGGTTTGCCAACCTCCGTTTTGAACAAGCCGATTGCAGGCCTTGAGCCCAGAGCCTGGGAGAGGCCGACCACAGTTTAATGTCCCATAAAAACGCCAGTTTCGGTCTTGTTTTCCTTCCTCCCCCACCCCTAGGTGCCCACCGGGCTGGTAGAACCGGTCGGTGTGTTGGTGTCACCAGCTGAAGGCGTGGGGCCCAGGCTTCAGCCCCAGGAAAGTGCTCTGCTCCCCCAAGCCCAGGGCTCTGGGGCCCCAGCTGATAGGTGGCAGCCAGGGGTCAGGCCACGGGGCCCCTGTGACCAGTGGGGAGGGGTCCCCCATGGAGACCCCAGGGGCACACAACTTACACACCTCCTCTGGGTGGGGGGGGTGAGCCCCGGGGTTGAAGGACTCCCTCCACGACCCTACCCCCCACCCCACCCCCAGGGCCAGGCTATGCTAAGCGCTTTGCGAACACACCACAGGCCTCATTCTGCAGGCGAGAAAATGAGGCCCAGGCAGGCGAGGTGAGGAGGCCACAGCCTCCCCCCGGGCGAGGCGGGGAGCCTTGAACCCGGCTCTGACCGCCCTGCCTGCTTCCTCATACTTGCTACTTCCTCCGGGTTGCATGGTGTTACTTTAAAGAGAGAACACAGCTGCAATCCTGGTTGGGGACCCGCCCCCACCCGGCCCCGGGAGGCCGCATCCGGGACCCAGAAAGAAGGCAAGACAAGCGTCCAGCCCACAAGGGAAGGAAAGACTAAGAAACCGCCAAGGGGGGGCCCCCACCCCAAGCCTGTCATATGTGGCTGGTTTCCGGCTGCTCCTCTCTGCTCGGTGTCCTGAGCCCCCACCAGGCCTTGACACCCCCCCCACACCCCCCGGGGGATAAGGTCGGATGAGGCACCAAGAGCTCTCAGCCTGGAACTCCGGCCTCCCTGCTCTACCGGCCCATCGGAGAAGGGTCTTCACTGCGGGGGCTGCCTGCCCGCCGCTCCTGGACGCCCCACCCTGGGGAAACTGGGGCCCCATGGGGACTCGGGCAGGGGGGACCAAGCCTCACTCACCACGCGTCTCCCTGCGCAATGCTGAGCAGCTCAAAGCGCGGTCCCTGGCCTGCAGCAGCCGCTTCGGGT
This sequence comes from Proteles cristata cristata, assembly GCA_017311185.1. NCBI lineage: Eukaryota > Metazoa > Chordata > Mammalia > Carnivora > Hyaenidae > Proteles > Proteles cristata. The sequence goes on along the minus strand of JAESUZ010003459.1, from coordinate 185,000 downwards.
GCGTGTGGCCCGCAGTCAGGGCCTGCGTTTCAACGTGACCACAGGGACACTCGTATGAAGGTCAGGGTTTAAGAAACACTAGGGATTCCCGAAATGCACCAGGCGTTTCTCCCGTCCACATGCCTTGGCACGAAAGATCTGGCAGAGGGGCGCCTGGGCGGCTCAGTCGGTTGAGCATCTGCCTCTTGATTTCGGCTCCGGTCATGATCTCACAGTTCGTGGGATTGAGCCCTACAGTGAGCTCTGCGTGGACAATGTGGAGCCTGCTTGGGAATTCCTCTCCCTCTCCCTCCCTCCTTCCCACTCTCTCCCTCTCTCTGCCCTCCCCCAGCTCATGTGTACACACTCTTGCTTGCTCTTGAAATAAACAAACATAAAAAGAAAAAAGGTCCGGCAGTAAAAGCCCCAGTCCCCCTGCCACGGGGCAGATGTCTCTTTCAATAGCGAGAGCACTGTCCCCACCGTCATCCCCTCCTGCCACACGATTTCTCAGCTGCTCCTGTACCTGCTCCAGGCCTGCACCCCCCTGCCCCCTCAGCACCTGCCGCGTACCGACCGCAGGGCTCCACGTGCCAGACACCGTTCCAGGTGCTGGCGTCAGCGGGGAGCGGGACAGACACCACCCCCTGGGATTCCAGCAGCGGAAACGGACAGAGGGAAGACGACGGCTCTTGGGCAGCGATGAGCACTTTGCAAGCAAACCAAGCAGAGACAGGGCAGCAACCCCAGAGAACCGGACGAAGACTCAGTGGGGCGACCGGGAAAGGTGACACACGGGCAGAGAGCGGAGGGTGGCGAGTTCTCAGTCCCCGGGGGGGTGCCTGGCCATGTCCGGGGACGTTTTGGGTGATGACCCCGGGGGAGGGCGCAGAATGGGCTCTACACCCTACTGTGCACAGGACGCCCCCACCCCACTCCCCACACGTTCTCCAGCCCCAAGTGCCAATAGAAACCCCGCTCTGGAGAAGAGCATTCTAGAAAGCCGGTCGGGAGTGCGTCCTAGAGCTCTGTGGCTGGAACAGCAGGAATGCCCATGCGGCCACAGCAGGTGCAGCCGGAGGCTGACGGGTCAGGAGGGAGACGGGCAAGTGGGCCCACCGCGCAGGGTCTGCCACGGCCTCCGGCCAGCGCCCCTGCCTGCTGTCATCACACGGAGCTCCTGCTGCCCCTTCTGTTCTAGTCTGAACGTGGCCACCTACCCCAAGGTGCCTCTCCCCACCACGGTCCCAACACATGCACCCTCTCTCCGTTTCCTTCCTCATCCCATATATATATCTCATATGTGTGTGTGTGTGTGTGCGCGCGCGCGTGCGTGCAGGGGGCACCTGGGTGGCTCAGTCAGTTAAGCGTCCGACTTCAGCTCAGGTCATGATCTCACAGTTTATGGGTTCGAGCCCCACGTCGGGCTCTGTGCTGACAGCTCAGAGCCTGGAGCCTGCTTTGGATTCTGTGTCTCCCTCTCTGCCCCAACCCCACTCATGCTCGCTCACTCTAAGAATAAAAAAAAAACATTAAAAACAATATATACACATATAAAATAACCTTACGTGCATGCTGGCTTCTTCTCTGGCCCTCCCTCCTTCCCTCCATGCACCCCCTTCCCCACATGCCCCACCTCCAAACAGAAGCCCCCACTGCCTGCTTTTGGAAGCAAGGGCTGAGTCCTTATTAAACAAAGGGGGAAAGAGTCTCTGTAAAAACCTGCTATTCGAGCATCTGTGAATTATTCAAGTCCACTTAGAAAGCTGCGTGCTGCTTCTATGACACCTGAGCACCCCTCACACTGAAGGGACTCCCGCACGGCTCCCCGGGTCACCTGAACAGACGGGAAAGCGGGCCCACTCATGCCCACTGCGGCCTGGGGAGTTTTACAAGCAACTGTGGGTTTATCTTTTTCAGATGAACACGCGTTATGCTGGCTGAAGGCTTCGAGGGAGGATGCATGGACTTCCGGAACACAATAAACCCTGACAGCAAGATGGCCTGATGGTGAAGACAGGGCCTCCACTCTTCACTGCTGTGAGTACTTCACAAAAAAAAAAAAAAAAAAGGAAATTTCTAGCTACTTGACAAGTTAAAAGCAAAGTGACTGGATTAAAATGACTAAGAGAAATCCAATATGATCCACTGTAGGTTCTAAGCAGGGAAGACCCTCCCCAAGTAAACCCATCAAAAGATATAGTTTTTAAAAATTTTTAAATATTTTTGAGACCATGAGACAGAGCACAAGCTGGGGAGGGGCAGAGAGAGAGGGAGACACTGAATCTAAAGCAGGCTCCAGGCTCTGAGCTGTCAGCACAGAGCCCAATGCAGGGCTCGAACTCACAAACCGGGAGATCATGACCTGAGCCGAAGTCGGATGCCCAACCGGTAGCCACCCAGGTGCTCCTCTTTTATTTTTTTAATGTTTACTTATTTTTGAGATAAAGAGACAGAACATGAGTGAGGGAGGGGCAGAGAGAGAGGGAGACACAGAATCTGAAGCAGGTTCCAGGCTCTGAACTGTCAGCACAGAGCCCGACACGGGGCTCGAACCCATAAACCGTGAGATCATGACCAGAGCCGAAGTCGGACGCTTAACTGACTGAGCCACCCAGGCGCTCCGATACAGATGTTTTCATTTTTAAGTTTGTTTGACAGACAGATACAGTGTGAGCAGGGGAGGGGCAGAGAGTGGGAGACAGAGTATCCCAAGCAGGCTCCGAGCCGCTGGCACACAGCTAGACGCACGCACGGCTTGATCTCACAAAACCGTGAGCTCATGACTGGAGCCGCAGCCAACACTAGGATGCCACCCAGGTGTCCCTAAAACATACAGATTTTAAATAGTGGGGAGAATATTTGAGGGCCTCCAGCTCTGCCTCTGAACTCCAGCCCTGCTGGGTGACATTATCCTCTTGAGCCTCAGTTTCTTAATCTGGAAAATGGGATAATGGTATGAACTTCACAGGCTCCCTGAGACCCCTGGGACCACACAGGTGGCCATTCAGCACAGTGCCCAGCACACAGCCAGCCCCCGGCTACGGCCGCTGGGGCTCCTACGCACGCACTTGACTGCGAACTGACCTTTAACTCGACAAAGGAGGGGTAAGTCCTGCTGGGGCTGCAAAACAGGATGCGGAGTTAGGACTCTGTGGGTGCCCTGGCAGGTGGCCGGCCTATCAGAAGGCTGCTCTGGGCTTCGGTGACGATCAACGATGAACACTCCTCCCTGTCCCTTTGCCTTGTATGTCCACGGTTCCGTTCATGCCACAACTCGCCCACGTTCAGGGGCCTGATGAATCTACAAGCATTTTTGCAGCGTGGCTGTGTCTCATCGGCCCTCCGGCAGGCCTGCGCTGGCTGACGTATCCCACAGCGTCTATTTCTGGGGCTTGAGAGCCTGCCACGCATCCCCTCGGGAGGTCAAATCTGTAGTTTAACACACTCGCCCGTCAAGTGGCCCAGCTTCAGAAAGAATAAGTGCAAGAGGCAATTACTCTATTTCCCTCACGATCTGAAATTCGTATCTGTTCACGGGCTTCCGGGGGCTTCCCCGCTGGAAGAGGAGCTTTTTGAGGACGGGAGACAAGTCTCTGCATAACATCCGTACTCCGTCAATGTGTCGCGTGACCGTTTTCTAAGCAAGCAGTTCTCCATGAGCCCATGGAGCTCAGTGCTTTGCCGTGAGGGTGGGCTCAAGGTTTTGGGGGCCCAGAAACATATAACTTAGGGGGGGGCCCTTCAAGAAAAATAATGCATCTTTATGAAATTTTTTTTTTTAAATCAGATGCCGGGCCTTGTAAGAAACAGATGTGTACAGAACTGGGTTCTGATGCATCAGCTTTGAGGCCTCAGGGGGAGGCCATCCCTGGACACCGTTAGATAATTTTCGGAAGGAGAGGGGAACAACCAAACACGGGTGGGAATCCAGTGGGCTAACATTAAATCCCTTTTGGTGGTTTTTACCTTGTGGGATGTTTTTAAAGCTACGTGCAATTTATCAGAGTCACCAGTTCAGACGCTCCAGTCTTCATTAATTTGTTTTAAAGTTTCATATCTTTTAAGTTTATTTATTTTGCAAAACAGAGCGAGTGGGGGAGGGGCAGAGAGAGAGGGAGAGAGGATACCAAGCAGCCCCACACTATCGACGCAGCCCCCAATGCGGGGCTCAAACGCACAAACCGTGGAGATTGTGACCCGAGCCGAAACCGAGAGTCAGACGCCTAACCAGCTGAGCCACCCGGGCGCCCCTCTTCATTCTTTAATGCAAGTTACAAAACTTATTAGGTGTATGTTTAAAGCCTGCAGGTTTCAATGGCTACTGCTGAGGGGACTTTTGCACGGGGGGTATTTACCCCTTCCCCCAACCCCTGTCCCATGGGATGCTACGCTCTCAGGCACCTTCATTTTCTGAGAAGGCAGGGGCAAAGGGTGCTGCACCCCACCTGAGACTATGGTGCCGGGGGCCCTGCCCAGTGGACCTCGGTCAATGCCGTTCACAAAACTCAACCCTAAGGAAACGAAGCTCCTTTCCCTACTCGGAACCCCCAGCGTAGCACACACCCCCCCGCGGATGTACCCAGGGTCACTCAGGAAGCCCCTGGGCAGCGCGGGGACGGTGCGAGGGGCTGCGCCTCCTCTGCCCTGGGAGGCTGGGCGGGAAAGCCCGCGGGTCCGGAAGCCCTGCCCAGTCACCCTTCTCCAGGCCCGGAGACGCAGGTCGGGAGCAGGCAAAGCGGTTCCGGAAGAGGCCTGGCAGGCAGGCCTGTTTGCACAGAACACCGCGGCCCATCTCCTCCCTCCTGCTGGGCAGGGCGGGCACTGCCCTCCCGGCAGAGACTGGGAGACTCGGGGGGCAGCGAGGGGCTTCGGTGCTGGGGATGATCCGCGCCCACCCCGGGCCCCCGAGGGCAGACGGTCCTCAGAGGCCACTCACAGGTTAAGGCGATGCCCACAGCTCCCTTACAGAGGATCTCAGCTCTGGGCTCCTCTACTTATGAGCTGTGTGACTCGGGAACAGGTAAGGACCTCTCTGAGCCTCACTTTCCCAGCTGTAAAACGGGGAGAACAGGTGTTCCTACCACTGCTTCCTGTGGGGTTTGTAAGGCTCAGTAACGGGCTCCGGCTACGCAGCACAGAAAGCATGCTCAGGGAAGAACAGCTCACATCCGTGAACGCTTCCTGGGAGCCAGGCCCCAGATCAATTCTTCCCCTTCCGGAGGGAAACTGTATTAACAACGAGTCTCACGCAGACCATGCTTTGTGGCCTATAAAGAACTTCGGCGGTCCTGGGGCGCCCGGGGGGCTCCAGTCGGTTAAGCGTCCCACTTCGGCTCAGGTCATGATCTCACAGTTCGTGGGTTCGAGCCCTGCACCGGGCTCTGTGCTGACAGCTCAGAGCCTGGAGCTGCTTCAGATTCTGTGTCTCCCCCTCTCTCTGCCCCTCCCTCGCTCTCTCTCAAAAATTAACATTAAAAAAAACTTACAGAACTTCGGTAGTCCCTATACTAACTTTTTCCTCATTATTTTGGTCTCATTCATTCATTCATTCATTCAACCAACCAGAAGTTGTACCCCCTGAGCAGATAGTAGGTTACCAGCCCTGGAGTCAGCACTCGGCCCAGGGCAAGAGCATCAGTTCCGGCCCCATGTGGGGCCAGTGCTCTGCTAGGGGCACAGTTACAACCCTGTAAGTGGCGGCATGGGGCACCCCCAGGAGGGGGCTGTGGGGTGCAGGGGGTGAGGGGTGATCCTGGAGGACATGCTGCCCACACTGAACACCAGGCCCCAGCTAGAGCACGGGCGTCACCTTAAGGGCACAGGGGAGCAGGGGCTGCTCACTGGGTCTCAGCAGGTGCACTCAGGGCTTGTGTGAGGGCCACTGTGGAAACGGTGGCGTGTAGGGTGGCCCTGGGGGTGGGTGGGCAGGAGAGAGGCAAACGGGCCAGGGTGGGTGGACAGAGCTGGGCGTCCCCAGGGCTGGACAGTGGCAGAGAGAAAGGCAGCTGCGTTTGCTGAGCACTGACTCTGCCCCCAGGCACCGTGCTGGCTGCCCCGGGGCCCTGCGACCCCCGGTGAAATGCAGAGTCTCAGGCCCCACGCACCTGCTGAGGCCGAGCCTGCATTCAGAGAATTCCCGTGTGATCCACGCACGCAGGCGAGCTGGGAGAGAGCGTGTGCAGGGGACAGTGTTTCCGTTCGTCCTTGCAGAGGCCCCGGAGGGACCTCTGGGCGACACGGGGCTCGGATGCTACAACCTCCAAGCGGGAGGGGCTCCAAGGGCCTCACAGCCCCCTCCCCAGCTCCACTCCCGCCCCACAGTCAGACATCTGCTAATGGGCATCTCAAAGTGGGTCCCCAATGCCTCACCAACCGTGGGGAGGACGGCAGCCCAGCTGCCCAATGCCGACAACCCGGCTCAAAGAAGACACCCTGCATGGTATGTGCTCACTTTCAGTGCTCGAGTCACAGCCCAGAAGACCATGCTCTCTTTAGGGAGGAGGAGACAGGCTCAGAGACACAGAGCAACTGACACAAACACACACAGCCCCTCGTACAGAGGAGGCCGATGCAATCTGTTTCTCAAGCCCGGGTTTTTGCCTCTGTTTCCCCCAAGTCTGAAAATTAAACACACGTGGAGTGTGAACTCAAAACCTCTCAATAGGCAAGACCCACAGACCCCCGACCAGAGCAGCTTATGGGGCTTACGATCTTGAGAAAGGGGGCCCCGCCTTCTCAGGTCGCCCACTGTAAGCCACCTCCAGCAGCGCAGGTACTGAGCACCTGGCACAGAACACATGCCCATAAGCTTCTGAAGGAAGGAGGGTGCCCTTGACAAATCTGTGTTCCAATCGCGAGGCCCTTAGACACGCAGGTGTTCCCACCCTAAAGGACCTCCTCAGGCGCCCCTCCCCCTGCTGATGGCCCAGTCCCACTCCATCACTCCTCTGGGAAAAACAATTTGCATTTCTAGCCCCGGCCACGGTGATTGGCTCAGACTCAGCCATGTAACACCCTCAGAACCAATGAGAAGCCAGGTGACTTTCTGGGGCGGGGATGGGGGGGGCTCACTCCGTCTCCTTCACGGGGCTTAGCCAGGTGTCATGGATAGAATTAAAGATCACAGCCCTAATTGGCTTTAATTCTGCCTTGGATTCAATCAGGTTGAGACCGGAGGCCACAGGAACCAAGAGATTACCAGGATCTAAGCTCTGGAAATGGATGCTTTGAAAATATAACACATGGGATCAACACCATGCCTCTGTTTAGACAGACCAAGGAAAGTGATGGTTTCTTCTGTCAATTTCCATTTAGCTTTGGTGAAGTTTTAGTCTGTTTGCTAAGAAAAAGGAAGTTTCCCTGGATTATCAAAATGTTGGAAGTTTGAAGACTGTAACCTTAAGAGCTTGCGTATTTATTTTAGGAAACTCCATCTGTTAGAAAGCTTATGGTAGAGCACTGTCCACTCTGCGTTGGGAACCCTGCTTGCTACAGTTCAGCTCGAAGCTTCCTCCCCAAAGGGGCGATGACCACACACACCAACTCGGACCCCTCGCTAACCTAGTTCTGTAGAACTCAACCAGCATGGAACACTGAACACACTCTCTCCTAGGGTAAGGAGCACAGCTTAGGGCATTCCTCCTCATAAAGAAATAACCTACACAGCTTCTAAAAGATTAACATTAAAAATACAATGTAGGGGGGCGCCTGCGTGGCTCAGCCGGGTAAGCATCCGACTTGAGCTCAGGTCATGATCTTGCATTTCGTGAGTTTGAGCCCCGGGTCGGGCTCTGTGCTGACAGCTCAGAGCTTGGAGGCTGCTTCGGATTCTGTGTCTCCCTCTCTCTCTGCCTCTTCCCCACTCTCACTCTCTCTCTCAAAAATAAGTAAACATTGGGGCACCTGGGTGGCTTAGTTAAGCATCCAACTTTCGCTTAGGTCATGATCTCGCGGTTCGTGGGTTCGAGCCCCGCGTCGGGCTCCATGCTGACTGCCAGCTCAGAGCCTGGAGCCTGTTTCAGTCTGTGACTCCCTCTCTCTCTGACCCTCCCCTGCTCATGCTGTCTCTCCCTCTCTCTCCTAGAAATAAATAAAACATTAAAAAATTTTTAAAAAATAAACATCAAAAATAATTTTTAATGCAATGTAAGATGGCCAGTTTCTTGACAGAAATCAGAGGCTGCTGCCCGCCATCTTGCCTGAGGCCAGAACTAACAACGGAGAAGAAGTAGAGCAAAGTGACCTTCAACAAGGTCTTCGACTGATGTATACCTAAGCACAGAGGCCAGAAACATGTCCCATTTGAGGAAGCCAGGGTAGGGTATGCGTGGCTGACTGGCCCCGTCTTCACTCTAGTGACACATTCCTGATCGCAAGAGGAACAGGCGTGGCTCAAGATGGACTCTAGAACATCTTGTCTACAAGGGACCCAAAGAATGACAACTGCAAGTTTGCTGCAGGAAATGGGGCCACCCAGGGGCTCTTCCAGAGTCACGCTGCACTCAGGGAAAAAGAGAGAAGAGAAATCCTCCAGGGCCGTGGGGGCCGAATGCCCAAACCCAACCGCAGGTCTTACCGAATGGTGGGCTGGTCTCCACTCAACTGCTTGAACCTCCGGTGGAGCTGCTCAATCTGGTCTGAGGAGACTGGGAAGCGGGGGAGGGAGGGGGGGAGAGAGAGAGAGAGAAGACATTACTGACCACTGAACTCGAAGCCACCAGCAGGAGGCTGGTGACATTCTCCCCCACTTCCCAGGTGGGCAACACCACGTTACCACCAGATGAAGAAGCCGACACAAAGGGCTTCCCATTCTTCCTGGCAATGCACCCCTGGGGCCGTCACCCCGATCCCCTCAAGCTGCTGCGAACAGCAGCTCCCCAGTCGGCACCGAAGCAAACCAGCTCGTTCTCTCCTTCCCCCTAAAGAGATCACATCCGTGTGGCCTCTTCCCCTTCCTGCTCCTGAGACAGGTGTCTTCCTAGCTGAGCAAGGGGCTTCACACGGTCACATACTAAGAGACAGAGGAGCGTGGCAGGGAAAAGGGGCTCGGGCTGGTGCTGGAGGCGTTTGGGAGACACGCAGTAAGATGCAGAGGGGGGATTGGAAGGAAAAGAATTTCAAAACCTGTGCTGTGGATGATGTACTTAGATCTCCCTAGTGGTTCCCCGGTTTTCTTAATCACCGTTTCGGGCTGGCGGCCGCATTTCTTCCCCAGTAAGACTGGGCCCTGAGGTCGCGGTTTCATGAGGGCTCCGCCCCCACGACGCACTGTTTTATGATGCGCACAGTACCAGACACTGACCTGCCCCCCCTCACCTTCTCCAGGACACAACCCTGCTCAGGGGGGTAGATGTGCCTTTCTCTGCTGGATGATTTCAAAACTGCAGCCCAGGGCCCGCTAGGCCACACAACCGGTGATGGCTGGGGTTGGGATCCATCTCCCCAGCCTGCACTCGCCTGCCCACACAGCCTGGTGCGCAGGCCCTGAGGGCTGGTTCCAGGGACTAGATACAGTTCAGGCAAAACTTTCCCAATGGGGGCGGGGCTGAGGAACAGCCACCCGTCCCCGCTCCCCCTCCCCCCACTTCCCACGCCCTCAATGTCTTTTCTCCTCTTGTTCCAGAGGCAGCTGATTTCTGGGACCAGCTGGTCATCTCATTTGCTGTGGGTTTTGTTTAAGTATTAAATCAAATTTTTTTTTCACTTGAGAGAGAGAGAGAGACAGCAAACACGAGCAGGCGTGCATGTGGGAGGAAGGGGGCAGAGGGAGAGAGAGAGAATCCCAAGCAGGCTCCACGCTCAGCGCAGAGCCCAATGTGGGGCTCAATCCCACAACCCTGCGATCATGACTGGAGCTGAAATCAAGGGTCAGACACTCAACAGACTGAACCACTCTGGCACCCGCTTTTTAAGTATTTTTTTAAGTAGTCTCTATACCCAATACAGGGCTTAAACTTACAACCCCAAGATCAAAAGTCTCATGTTCCACAGACTAAGCCAGCCAGGTGCCCTCCCCACTTTTTTTTTGGGGGGGGGAGGGTCTCAGGCTCAGGTTGTATCACTTTAAGAACATGTAGCTCAGCGAAATAAGTCAGGCAGAGAAGGACAGCTACCATATGTTTGCACGTATAGGAGGATTAGGAGGAACTTAATGGAGGACCGTGGGGGAGAAGAAGGGGGAAATTGGTGGGGAGAGAGAGAGAGGCAAACCATGAGAGACTCTTGAATGCTGAGAACAAACTGAGAGCAGATGGGGGGTGGTGATGGGCATGGAGGAGGCCACTTGTGGGAATGAGCACTGGGTGTTATATGGAAACCAGCTTGACAATAAACTATCTACTAAAACACACACACACACACACACACACACACAAAGAATACATAGCTCAGAGGTGCCTGGGTGGCTCAGTAAGTTGAGCATCTGACTTCCACCCAGGTCACCATCTCACAGTTTGCGAATTCAAGCCCCACATCGGGCTCACTGCTGTCAGCATAGAGCCTGCTTAAAATCCTCTGTCCCCCTCTCTCCACCCCTCTCCCAAAAATAAATAAATAGTTTTTTTTAAAAAAAAAATCGATAGCTCAGAATTCACCAGCCTCCCTAGAAGCTGTTGGTGAGGAAATACCCCTTAGGGACAGCCAACTCCTGTGAAAGTTCTCTGCGTACCAGATGCACAGCTCTGCACATTGGCGCACTCTTCCCATGGCACCCTGGGATAGCGCTGTATCCCCATTACAGGTGTAGACGCTACCCTTGGAAAGGTAGGATGACCGTGAGGGGCAGTCACCACCTTTCTGCAGGAGGACACAGCCATTTACATCACCTGTGTATCAGCAAGGACATCGGAATACTCTTGACGGCCGAGCAATTCCACTCCCGGGCACATACCCAACAGATGCAGATTTGTGCTCCTCAGAAGACACACATAAGGAAGGGGTCACAGCAATATGGTTTCAGCAGCCCTAGACTGGAAGCCATCCGAACACCCAGCAATGGCAGAATGAAGTGTTCAGGCGCAGTCTATTCAAGCAGTGGAACAGTATACAGCAGGGGAAGTGTGCAAATTATGTGCGTCATAACTTGGGCGAGTTTCAAAAACAAAATCAAGCAGAAGTGAGATGCGAAAGAGCAAGTACTCTAGGATTGCATTTACATAAAGTTCAAAAACGGGCAAAAATTCTTCTATAATGTTAGAAGTGAGGATGAAAGGATTACATACTGGAAGATTCCAACTATAGGGAACATTCTGGAAAAGGCAAAACCGCGAAGACACCAGAAAGCTCAGAGGCCATCGGAGTCTGCGGGGACGGGGGGCAGACAGGCAGAGCACGGAGGGTTTGGGGAGCAGGGAGACTATTCTGTGGGGTCCTGTGGTGACGGACACGCGTTGCTGAGCGAACGTCCAAGCCCGCGGAACGTACACCACCACGAGCGAGCTCTGCTGTGAACAACAGACTTGGGGCGATAATGCAGGTTCGTCGACTGAATCAAACGCAGCACACGGGTGGGGGCTACCGACGGTGGGGGAGGCGAGGGCACGTGTGGGGGTGGGGCAGGGGGGGAAACTAGCTTCCTCTGAATTGTGCTAGGAACGCATCTAATATGTGTCTTGTGACAGTAATGACAAGGTGGTGCCTGGGTGGCTCAGACGCTTGGGTGTCTGACTTGTCTGGCTCAGGTCGTGGGATCGAGCCTCGCACTGGACTCTGCACTGAGCGTGCAACATGCTTGGGATTCTCTCTCTACCCCTCCCCCACTCACATGCTCTCAAAAAAAAAAAAAAAGACTTTAAAAAATATAATGAAAATGATGATGATGATGACACTGTCTTATTTTTCCAAAAGTGAAGTCAGGGTAGTGGCTGCCCCCAAGGGGGAGTAGCGATTTGAATGCGGCATGAGGGGCACCTCTGGGTACTGGGAATATTCTATTCCTTCACCCAGGTGCAGGTTACCCACGTGTTCTGAGCAAGCACATGGAACTATAAGCTCATGGGTGATGCCCTTTTCTGCACCTGATGTCACATTAAAAGGTTTACTTGAAAAATTCAGGAATTCTACTTGGCAGGGACAGGTAAATCCAATGAGTACAAGAGATGAATACATAAATGTGTTCACCTTTATAGTCTCAACAGCTTAAAAAATGGACTCGACCTAAGTGCTCACCCAAAGGAGATTGGCCAAATAGTTTATGGAATGCTTAGGCAATTGAAAAAAAAAAAAAAGGCATGCTGCTTTTGAAAAGTGACAGTTATATACCTGACATGGAAATGCATTCCACATAGAATGTTTAAAAGTAGGGGCGCCCGGGTAACTCAGTCGAGGGTCCCACTCTTGATCTCTGCTCAAGTCATGATCTCATGGTTTGCCAGTTCGAGCCCTGTCAGTGCCAAGCCTGCTTGGGAATCCTGTGTGTGCCTCCCTCTCTCTCCCTCCACTACTCATGAGTGCACATGCTCGAAGATAACCTTTTAAAAACTGTAAATTTTTTTTTAATTCAAAAAGGGGGCTCAGTCGGTTGGACGTCTGGCTCAGGTTATGATCTCACAGCTCATGGGCTGGAGCCCTGTGTTGGGCTCTGTGCTGACAGCTGGGAGACCGGAGCCTGCTTCGGATTCTGTGTCTCCCTCTCTCTGACCCTCCCCCACTCACGCTCTGTCTCTCTCACTCAAAATAAACTTTAAAAAAGAAAATGTTTAAAAACAGCTTGCTACGGGGCGCCTTGCTGGCTCAGTGGGTAGAGCATGTAACTCTCCATCTTGGGGCTGTGAGGTCAAGCCCCACACTGGGCATGGAGCTTGCTTAAAACAAAAACATGACAGCTTGCTACAAAAACAGCATGACCTCATGCTGGGGAAAACATGTACATGTATATACAAATGTACAGAAGTAATGAAAGAAAATCTGGACTCACTTTTCCCCAAAATAATAATAGCAATTGTCCCTCTCAGTAGCGGGATTAGATTTTGTTTTGGTTTAACTCATCTATATTTTCTAAATTTTCTCTAAACACAATGCATATTTATTAGTCCTGTAATGAAAATTTTAGGCACACAATATGGTACCACATGCGACAGCCGAGAGATCTCGAAAATATTGCTACTGATGAGTCATCTGTTGGCTGAGTACCATGTCCTGAGCACACGTGGTCTTCTTTAATCCTTTCCATGACCACAAAATGAAAGGACCGCTCCCATTTTACAGAAGAGCAAACTGAGGATCTGAGGGGCTAGGTGGCTTGCTGAAAGTCAGTCACTAAACTTGAAAGGGAGATTCAGGATTTAAGCTCAATTTGTCTGGCAGAACGTGTGTGGTGTTATGTTCGTGTGTTACTGATCAAAGGCAGCCCAGCTCTCAACTGCAGATCAAAAACAAACAAAAAAAATGCTGATGAGAAATAACCATAGAAATTGCAGCCAAATATGTGCTCCTAAATGACCTCTATTTGAGATGAGTTACCTTAAAAATGATGCTAAGTGAAAGAGGCCAGTCACAAAGGCCACATGGTGCATGAATCCATTTATAGGAGATGCTCAGATAGGCAAATCCAAAGTAGACCAGAGCTTGCCTGGGGCTGGGCAAGGATGGGGAGTCAAGCTAATAGGTACTGAGCTTCTTGGCCAGGGTGGGTGGGAAGGATGAAAATGTTCCTAAGTTAGATTATGATGGACGCACAACTCTGTGATTGTACTAAAAACTACTGAGTACACTTTACATGGGTGAAACGTATGGAATGTGAGTTACATCTCAACAGAGCCATTAAACAAATGAACTACGTGCACAATCATGAGAACCGCCACAGTCCACATCAACTGAGCATTCGCTGTGTCCAGGGCACGGTGTCAGCCCTACTCCTGAGAAGCCCTGGCTCGCAGAACCCTCGCTCTCATCAATCTTATCAGCTAGGGATGATTTTATCACCGATCTAGAGATGAGAACACGGAGATGTGCCCAAGCTCGCACAGACAGGAGGCGGCGTGGACACCAGAAATCACCAGACGCCAGGGTTCCCTAATGCAGTTCCAGCTAATTGCATCCAAGGCGGGAGCACGCGCGCACACACCCCTTCCTGCCGTGCCCGACTGAAAGCAGAGGGAGGAGGAAGCCAGCCTGCCATCTCTGGTCCCTGGTCTTCGGCAACCAAGTCCCCTGAGCCAAGAGCTCAAGAAGCCTCCCCAGCCTTGGTAATCGGGGGAAGAGGCATCTGAGGCCCCACGAACAGACTCTCAAAGACCTCACAGGCTCTGGGGACCAGTGGTCCCCCAGAGGGTCTGTCCCGTGGGCACCTACCACCTGTGTGCAAAGTGCCCTCGGGGGCTCCAAGGATGGAAGCTTTACTAGTCTCCCTACCCCTCTCTCAGCCCCTTCTCCAGGTCCCCAGGAGGTCACGGTTGCCATGGAGACAAGAGGCAGAGTCACTTGGGTGCCTGGCATGTTGACCTCATTATCTTTGGTTTTAGATTTCAACCTGAGGGTTGATTTCACACCCTTCCACAGGCTGCAGGGGGGGGGGGAGTTTAACTGGCTTAATCTTTGTGTGTGTTGAGGGAGGGGGTCGGTCACTTTGTATCAGAAGCTTATATTTAACAAAGTATCTACCTGCAAGTCACCAGCCACATGTGGCTGCTAAGCCCCTGCAAGGTGGGGAGTCCAAGCTGAGAGGTGAGGTGTGAAATCGTGTAAAATACACACCAGCTTCCAAAGACTTAGTACAGAAAAGTGTACACAGCCTCCATAATTTTCATATCGGTCATACACTGAAATGCTTTAGACATAATAGGTCAAGTAAAATATTAAAACTAACTGTATATGTTTCTTTTTTAAACATGGCTACCAGAAGGGCGCCTGGGTGGCTCAGTCAGTTAAGCAGCCGACTTGGGCTCAGGTCATGATCTGGAGGTTCGTGGGTTCGAGCCCTGTGTCGGGCTCTGTGCTGACAGCTCAGAGCCTGGAGCCTGCTTCCAAGTCTGTGACTCTCTCTCTCTGCCCCTCCCCGATTCAGGCGGTCTCTCAAAACTAAACGTTAAAAAAAAATTTTTTTTTTAAACATGCCTACTAGAAAGTGTAGAATTACATTACACATGTAACTTATAAAAACATTCAGAATTATTCTGCCTTACATTGTATTTGCACTGGACAGTGCTGGTATCTGCTTTTGACCAGCAACTTGATCCCTGGGGACCGTGCTGAGGAACCGAGACAAGTGTACAGAGTTAAACAGGGAAGAGTAATCATCGTTCCCTGTTTAAAACAGTAGAAAACAGGGTCACGCGGGTGGCTCAGTCAGCTAAGCCTCTGACTCTTGACTCACTGTGAGTTTGAGCTCAGGGTCAGGCTCTGCACTGACAGCATGGAGCCTGCTTGGGATTCTCTCTCTCCCCCTCCCCTGCTCACACACATGCTCACTCTCAAAATAAATAAACTCATGAGGCGCCTGTGTGGTTCAACTGATTAAGTGACTACTGATTTCAGCTCAGGTCATGACCTCATGGTTAGTGGGTTCGAGCCCCATGTCCAGCTTCACACAGACAGTGTGGAGCCTGCTTTGGATTTTCACATGCTCTCTCTTGCTCTTTATCTGCCCCTCTCCTGCTTGCGTGTTCTTTCTCTCCTAAAATAAACTTTTTTTAAAAATCCATAAATAAATAAATATATAAATAAACCTTAAAATTGGGGAAATGGTGAGCTTGTGGAAACCGGTTGAAATAAATCATAGTACATCATCCCAAAGACAGCATACTACAGAGCCTTAAGAAACATTTTTAAAATATTTCAGGGCACCTGAGTGACTCAATTGGTTAAGCATCCAACTTCGGCTCAGGTCACGGTCTCACGGTTCACAGGTTCCAACCCCGCGTCAGCCTCTGTGCTGACAGCTCAGAGCCTAGAGCCTGCTTTGGATTCTGTGTGTGTGTGTGTGTCTCTCTCTGCTCCTCCCTTGTTCACACTCTGTCTCTCCCTCTCTCTCAAAAATAAACAGTAAAAATATGTTTTTAAATATTTATAACATAGAAAAACATTCGTGGGATATCCTTGCTGGGAAAAACCAACAGGCTACAAGATCTCACATACATGAAAGTCCATAATCATATACGTGTGTGCGCACAAAAAATTGGGAAGGATGCACGACAAAATAGTACATTGTCCTGTAGAGTTACAGGACATCCTTCTCTTCCTTTTGTCTCTTATCTTTGCTGATCTGTCCCTTAACTTTTCTGTAATTGTCAGAGATTACTTGTATAATCTTCTATTTGAACTTTGATGGCCAGGATGAAAAAACACACAGTAACAAGCGCTGGTGAGGCTGTGGACAAACTGACATCCTCACACGCTGCCAATGAGACTGTCACATGGTGCAGCTGCTGTGGGACACAGCTCCGTGGATCCTCAATAAATTATACATTGAGAGGCGCCTCGCTGGCTCAGTCGGCTAAGCGTCCGACGTCGGCTCAGATCATGATCTCGCAGTTCGAGAGTTTGAGCCCCGTATCAGGCTCTGTGCTGACAGCTCGGAGCCTGGAGCCTGCTTCAGATAGTGTCCCCCTCTGTCTCTGTCCCTCCCCTGCTCACACGCTCTCTCGAAAATAAACATTAAAAAAAGGTTTTAAAAGTTAAACAGATTCACCACATAACCCAGAAATCTCACTCCCGAGTACACACCCAAGATAAATGAAAACACACATCACTGTTCACAACAGCCTAAAGGGAACAACCCAAATGTCCATCAACAGATGAAATGATAAACCAAACATGGTCACTACAGTGGGACAGGATTCGGTCCCAGGTGGAATGAAGCACAGACACACGCTCCGACGTCGATGAACCCTGAATACGTGAGGCTGAGGGAAAAAAGCCCAGTGCAGGTCACGTTTACGTGGAACGTCCAGAGTAGGCAAATCTCGCCACAGAAAGCGGACGAAGGGGTTGCCAGGGTTTGGGGTGGAGAGGAATGTGGAGTGATGCAGACATGGGGTTTCTGCCTGGCCCTGGTCTCCTCTGTCAGGCTGTGGGGGCGGCTTACGGCCTCACTGTGCTAAGCTCGGGGTCACTGGGCCGGGGGTGGGTCGCGTAGGCCAGGAGGTCTGAGACAACCCTCGAGGAGGTGGAGGCAGGAGACGGGGTGGGCAGAAAAGGGGTGTGAAACCCCTCAGGATGCCCGGCCTTCCTCATCGGGCTCGGGAGGAGATGGAACATCAGCCCTCACCACACCCACTACCGGGTGGCCAGGGCCACCTGCGCCTCTATCTCTAGGGGCTCAAGTCTGGTGGCAAAGGACACCTAAAATAGCACCTGGTCCTTCCTGAATCCATGCTGGCTAGGAGCGTGGTTGGGGGGGGCTGCGAGCGGACTCCCCCACGGTCCACCCTGGGTCACTCGACCCTCCGATGGCTGCTGTTCATTAAGAGACATCTCCCGGGGCGCCCCCGCTTGGCTAGGCTCCCGGAGGATGCTGGGGGTGCAGACACAGGGGGCGGAGCCGTCGTCTGCTGGAAACGCGCGTCACCTCGCCGGGCTCCAAGGTAAGAAACGTGGCACCAGCTTGCCAAGGAGCACCCGCAGGGGGCCGCCGCCCTGTGGGATCCCGAAGGCTGACGGCCAGGCCGGGGAGGGCAGGGCTCAGGAAGCCCCGGGATCTTCGGCAAGGCGGGCGGAAGGCCGGCTAAGGACGGGGAGAGAGGAGGGACGTAGTGGCCGCCACACATACTGAACTCAAGCTCTCAGACCCCACCTATGAGTCTGCATAGGATGCTAAGGGAGCAGACAAGACCCCATGTGCTGGTGACAATGGAGGCTGGATGCCAAGGACAGCATGTATGGAGCCCGCTAAGGGGTCAGCAGGTGTAGCCGTCCAGGGTTGGGGTGGGAGGAGGGTCTCAAAACGCAGTTGCAAGGACAAGAGCAGCTGAAACAAGGGCGTCCCGACAGAGGGGCCAGGACCCAAGCATCGGCCGAAGTCCCGGAACACAGAGGTGAGCTCACAGCCTCGCTGCCAAGAGCTGCTGGCTCGTCCCCAGCTTGCCGTCCTACTAAACCACCTCCCCCTGAGTACAGGGATAATAATAGCACCGCCCCCGGGAGGCTGTTCACACCCCGGAAGACAATCAAAATCACGTACACACGATGCGCCGTCCCCGAAAGGTAGGAACACCCAGGTGCCCATCAGTCGGTGGACACATGAACCAAACGGGGTAGTTCTACACAGCCCAACGCCGTGCTACCATGGACGCCTGCACAGAGGACCCTGAAACCATGAAGCCACGCACGCCAGGCCACTGGTGTAGCCTGCCATTTACACGGAGCAGAGGCCACGGGTGCCTGGGGGGGGCTCAGTCAGTTGAGCGTCTGACTTCGGCTCAGATCATGATCTCACAGTTCATAGGTTCAAGCCCCATGTCAGGCTCTGTGCTGACGGCCCAGAGTCTGGAGCCTGCTTTGGATTCTGTGTCTCCCTCTCTCTCTGCCCCTCTCCTGCTCACCCTCTGTCTCTCAAAAAACAATGTTAAAAAAAAAATTAAAACAGGCCAGTCCACAGGGACAGGAAGTAGATTTGTAGCTGCCAGAGGCTGTGAGCGGGGCATTTCAGGGACAGCTAATGGGCACGAAGTTTCTTTCTGGTTGGTGAGGATGCCCTGCAACTGAGTCATGGCGATGGCCACCCAACACCGAGAATGAGCTTAACGCCAGCAAACTGTAGGTTCGAAAATGGTGAATATGGGAAGTCTTAGGTGCCGTGAATCTGTCCCCAATTAAATAAAAATTCAGGGGCTCCTGGGTGGCTCGGTTGGTTGGGCGTCCATCTTAGGCTTGAGTCATGATTTCACGGCTCTTGAGTTCAGGCCCCTGCGTCGGGCTCTGTGCTGACATCTCGGGGCCTGGAGCCTGCTTTGGATTCTGTGTCTCCCTTGCTCTCTGCCCCTCCTTCCCCCACTCATCCTCACTCGCACACTCATTCTCTCTCTCGATCTCTCTCTCCTTCAAAAATAAACATTAAAATTTTTTTAATTTTAAATTTTAAAAAATCACATATATTTTGCACCAGACCTAGCGGGAAGAGCTAGGAAGACACCAGAGCTGCAGTGAGAGCCATCATGATGCCCTTGGTACCTACTCTGCTCCTCAGAGGTCTCCCCGCTCACTCGCAGGGGAGGAAAGAGGCAGTTACATGCTGCCTGGGGTTACAGCCAAAGTAATGACTAATCCTGGGCATCAGGAGGGAGGGAGGGTGGAGGGAGACCTTCACAGCCTGGAAGGGACCAGCCCATCATACAGAAAATGCTTCACATGGTACCCAGCACGGAATGTGCAATACCCGTCACGGACCACAACTCATCTTTAATGTTTTTTTAATGTGGTTTTGTTTTGTTTTTCTGAGAGAGAGAGAGAGAGAGAGAGAGAGAGAGAGCGTAAGCAGGGGAGGGTCAGAGAGAGAGGGAGACACAGAATCCGAAACAGGCTCCAGGCTCTGAGCTGGCAGTAAGCACAGAGCCCTACACAGGGCTCGAACCCATGAACTGTGAGATCATGACCTGAGCCGAAGTCGGACGTTCAACCGACTGAGCCACCCAGGCGCCCCTACAACTCATTTTGAAATAAGCCAGAGATGCGAGGCACCTGCGTGGCTCTGTTGGTAAGCCTCCGACTCGTGATTTCAGCTCAGGTCATCATCTCACAGCTCCTCAGTTCGAGTCCCGAATCAGGCTGTGTGCTGGCAGTGCAGAGCCTGCTTGGGATTCCCTCTCTATCTCTTTCTCTCTGCCCACCCCTCCCCTGCTCATGAGCGCACATGCTCTCTCTCTCTCAAAAATAAACTTAAAAAAAAAAAAAAAAACCACAAAGATGCACTCAGCCTTGAGAAGGAAATTATCCAGGCCAATTCTAGTCTCCAAAGCAGAAGCAGCAACAAGAAGGTCTGCTACTGGCTTCTATCCAGCACCTTCGAACCCTTTCCATGCCAACTTCAACCCAGGCTCTAAGTTAAGAGTCAAGAAGCTCCTGGGAGGAGCTGCCCCAGGCCCCGGCCAGCACAGGGATGGCGTTTATTTTAAATCGCAGGGATGAAGGTTCTCCTAAGGCTCTCTGCGGGTTTCTTTCCACGCGAAATGACTCTTCCGTAGCAGAAGCGGAGACAGAACAAAGGGACTTGACTTTGGGAACTGGCCTTCTCTCATGAGCCATGAGACGCCTTGGAACAGAGTGGGTGGGCACGACTCTGGGAATCACACAGCCTGCGCGTTGCTCATCTGCGCTCGCCTTCCTACCACTCTGTGCTTTGCCATTTGCCTGATCACAGCAGTAAACTGCCGTGTGGTCGCATTTACTCCGAGTCAGGAGCTAAGCCAGACGCTTGGCGCACAGAATCTTGTGGTCCTCATCGCAGGGCCTGGCCCTTAGGGTGGTTTTCGCACCCACTTGACAGATCTAAAAAAAAACCAACCAAACAAACAAAAAACAATGGAGTCTCAGAGAGGTTAAGTCATTTGCTGATGAGTGGCAGGACTGGGATTTGAACCTGGGTCTGTGGCTCCCAGAATCTCTCCTCACAACCCCACGCTATGGCTCTGGGCCCCGAGTGAGGAGGAGGGGGACAAGGAACACATATCGTTTATGTCACTAATGAGACAAAGAGGTCTCCATTATAACAAAAAGACAAGAGATGGTTGAAGGCGGGGGCGGGGGGGATGACAGTTACACAGCAGAGATGTGAAGAGTGGGCGTCTCTCAGAGCATCCAAGGAAACGGTTTCCCACATCCTTCCAGAACTATCTTCAACTCCAAAATTAGATGGAGGCTGAATCAAGTAGAGAGATAGGCTCACCGAAAGGGGCGGGGAGGGGGGGGCTTATTAGGTAAAAAGCTCCAGTTTCTGGTGCCCGGAACTAACACAGACCCTCTGCTCCAGTGCAGGTCCCTGAAGGACCGGATAAAATACGAAAAACCTCACATGCACACACCACTCAGCTCAAAAGGAAGGGAAGCTCTCAAGGCCAGGAGCAAGGTGCTGAGGTGGCCCAGGGGTGTGGGAATGGTTCCAGGCTCTAACAGCCAAGGGCGGGAAGCTTCCAGACCACCGAGGGACAGAAGTGGCCTCGGGTCTGTGGAAGCTGGAAGCTAGAAGCAAGACTCCTATCAAAAGCTGATGCATAAAAGGCCGCTTCCCCACGGACGCTGGGATAGAAAAAGTATTCCTTACCGTCTCAGAGAGCCAGCAAGGAAGTGGACTTGGCTAAGGGGGTGACCGGACGCAGGAAGTGACGGGCAGGCCTCTGTGATGAACCAAGACCCCAAGTCTGTGCCATGCACGGAGGAAAAATCCGAATCCGTATGGTGCAGGAAAGCCACATGGAGGAATCAATGTAAAAAGTGAGTCTAGACCAGTAACCGCTCTAAGGTCCCTCACACAGTCAATGAAAAGCACCGCGAGGGACCCTCATGGGAGAGGGTAAGCCCTTCTCCACTTGGTTTGGCCTTGGCATAAATCTGGAGCCGAAGATCCTTCCAAAATGACGTGAAAACCAGAGGAAAGTGAGCTCATCATCAAAAACCAAACCATGCCAATGAATCACCATAAGGGACAATCAGCAGACACAATTAACAAAAGGAAGGGCACCCTTTTTGTTTTAAATTCATTAATAACATCACGATCAAGTGGGATTTGTTCCAGGGATACAAGGGTGTTTCAATATTTGCAAATCAAAGTGATACATCACACTAACGAGGAAGAAGTCTTATGATAAGGAAAGATGCAGAAAAGGCATTCGACAAAATATCCATTCAGGATTAAAACTCCCAACAAAGCAGATTTAGAGGGAACACACCTGAACACAATAAAGTCCACAGCTGAAAAACTCCTAGCTAACATCGTACTCGATGCAGAAAAACTGAGAACTTTCCCTCTAAGATCAGGAACAAGGCAGGGTTTTCCCCTCTCACCACTTTTATTCAACATAGCACTGGAAGCCCTATAGCTGCAGCGATCAGACACGAAATAAATGAATTCCAGTAAAGCTGTATATATATATATATATATATATATATATACACACACACACACACACACACACAGAGAAATCTGTTGCATTTCTACATGCTAATAATGAAGTGGCAGATAAGGGAATTAAGTGCACTTATAATTGCACCAGAAAGAACAAACTTAACCAAGGAGGGAAAGACCTATACTCTGAAAACCATAAGACACTGATAAAAGAAACTGAAGAGGACACAAACAAATGGTAAGATGTACCATCCTCATGGATTGGGAGAATACTGTTAAACTGTCTATACTACCCAAAGCAATCTCCAGATTCAAAGCAATGCCTGTCAAAACAGCAAGAGCATTTTTCACAAACTAGAACAAATCAGGCTAAAACCTGTACGGAACCACAGGAGACCTGAAAGAGCCAAAGCTATCGTGAGAAAGATGAAGTTAGAGATTCCAGATTTCAAAACCTACTATAGAGCTGTAATGCTCAAGACAGTAGCGGACTGGCAGAAAAATAGATACCTATTTCACTGCCACAGGAACAAGAGCCCAGAAATAAACCTATGCTCCTATGGCCAATTAATCTATGACAAAGAACGCAAGAATACACGACAGGGAAGGAAAAGTCTCTTCAATAAGCAGCACTGGGAAAACTCACTCAGACAGCTACGTGCAAAAAAATAAAACTAGACCACTTTCTTACGCCATACTCAAAAATGAACTCAAAGTGGGTTAAAGACTGAAATAGGAGACCTGAAACTATAAAACTCCTAAGAGAAGACACAGGCAGTAATCGCTTGGACATTAAGCTTAGAAACAAATGGGACCACACCAAACTAAAAGGCTTTTTTTGCACAGCAAAAGAAACCTTCAACGGAACCAAAAGGCAACCTACTGAATGGAAGAAGATATTTGCAAACGGCATGCTCAAAAGAGGTTATATCCAAAGTATACAAATAACTCTTATAACACCACCAAAAGACCCCCAAACAATCCTATTTAAAAAAAAAAAATGAGCAGAGGACCTGAATAGACATCATTTTCCAAGGAGAATAGATGGCCCGGGGCGCCTGGGTGGCTCAGTCAGTCCGGTGTCTGACTGTGGCTCAGGTCAGTCTCAAGGTTCAGGAGTTGGAGCCCTGTGTCAGACTCTGCTGCCAGCGTGGAGCCCAGCTCGAATCTTCTAACCCTTTCTCTCTGCCCCTTCCCCGTTTATACTCTCCCTGTCTCCAAAATAAACATTAACAAGATACATAAGAAAAATGATGGCTGTCAGATGCATGAAAAGATGCTTAATATCCTTCATCAGGGAAGTGCAAATTTAAACTACAATGAGCGATCACCTCACACCAGTTGCTAATACTGAAGTGGCAGATAAGGGAATTAATCAGAATGGTTAAAATCAACCAGACAGATAAGTGGTGATGAGGGTGTGGAGAAAAGGGATGCTTGTGCACTGCTGGTAAGAATGTAAATTGGTAATAACCGCCGTGGAAAACAGCATGAAGTTTCCTCAAAAAAACGATAAAAGAGAAGTATCCTATAATCCAGTAATCCCACTCCTGGGTATTTTACCCAAAGAAAATGGAAACACGGATCTGCAAATACACGCACCCCTATGTTTATTGCAGCATAATTCACAACAGCCCAGTGTCTGCTGATAGGTGAATGGATCAAAAGGTGGTGTATGTACACACACACACACACACACACACAGAGGAATCTGACTCAGCCAGTAAAAAAGAATGAAATCTTGCCATTTGCGACAACACGGATGGACCTAGAGGGAATTCTGCAAAGTGAAAGAAGTCAGAGAAAGACAAATGCCGTAGGATCTCACTTCTATGAAATATCTATGAAACCAAACCGACTCTTGAGAACTGGTAGCTGCCGGAGGGGAGGTGTGGGAGGAGGAAACGGTGAAAGGGATTAAGAGTCCAGACTTCCGGTCACAGACATGGAAGGTCCCCACGGGGAAAGGAGAAAGGAGACACTGGCACTGTAACAACACCACGTGGTAATGAACGGTGACCACGCTTCCCACGGGGAGCACCGAGTAATGTCCAGAACTGGCAAATCACTCGATGACAAACTAACATTGTCAACTACACTTCAGTAGAGTTTTTAAAATAAAGTATTGGGGGGGGGGTGCCTGGCTGACTCAGTCGGTAGAGCATCTAATTCTTGATCTTGGGGTTGTAAGTTTGAGCCCCAGGTTGGGGGTAGAGTTTACTTTTTGTTTTAAATTTTAAAAAGGAATGGCACAAGAAGGTGAAACAGAAGAGACTATATAATAAGCATTAAATGTCCATAAATAATGAAAGAATGCTACTCTGTGACAAAACCAGTGAATTTGAAAACCATAAAGGACTTACAAAAAACATTTTTAAGTTTATTTGAGAGAGAGCATGTGTGCATATGAGCAGGGGGAGGAAGAGAGAGAACCCCAAGCAGCCTCCGCACTGTCAGTGCAGGACCTGACGCAGGGCTTGATCTTACAACCACAAGATCATGAACTGAGCTGACTGAAATCAAGAGTTGGTTGCTTAACTGACTGAGCCACCCAGGTGCCCCTGTGTTTTTTTTAAAAGTCCTTGGAATTTAAAAACTTAAGAGGCAGCAAGATTTTAATGGCTAAAGAGAGAATTAGTGAATTGGAAGAGACCTAAGGAAAAGACTCCAAATAGAGCAAAAAGCAATGAAACGATAGAAAATATCAGAGAGGGATAAAGAGCTATTCCGGACAGAATGATATGATCCAACATATTTCTGATAGGAATTACTGAAGAAAAAGATAAAGAGAAGGGGTGGGGGAGAGAACATTTTCATACCTGAAAACGTACACCTTCTTTAGACTGAAATGGCATAAACCATTCCCAAGCAGGAGAAATAAAACAAATCCACACCTAGACGCAGTGCAGTGAAAAACAAAAGCCCAACCAATGAAACAAACAAAAAAAAACCCCCCAAATCTCAAAGAGATACAAAAGCAGATTTCAAACAAAAAATAAGACCAAAGAGCTAACTTCTCAGGGCACCTGGGTGGCTCGGTCAGTTAAGTGTCTGACTTCGGCTCAGGTCACAATCTCATGGTTCGAGGGCTCGAGCCCTGCATTGGGCTCTGAGCTGTCAGCTCAGAGCCTGGAGCCTGCTTCGGATTCTGTGTGTGTGTTTGATTCTGTGTGTGTGTGTGTATGTGTGTGTGTGTCTCTCTCTCTGCCCCTCCCCTGCTCACGTTCTGTCTCAAAAAGAAATTAACATTAAAATTTTTAAAAAAACAAAACAAAAAAAACCAAAGAGCTAACTTCTCAACAGCAGTAAGAGACCAAAACCAAAAAAAAAAAAAAGAGACCAAAACCAAAGTGCTGAGAGAAGATATATCCAGCCAATGATCCCTAGCGTATACTGGCAAAATCTAGTTACTTTCAGACAAAGCTGACAACTCAGAGACTCACTGAAAAACCCATGGAAAGGTGTAGCACATAAGAAAATGAGATCTAGGAGCGCGTGGGTGGGTCAGTCATCTGAGCGTCTGACTTCGGCTCAGGTCATGATCTCACAGTTCGTGGGTTTGAGCCCCACATCGGGCTCTGTGCTGACAGCTCAGAGCTTCAGATTCTGTACCTCCCCCTCTGTCTCTGACCCTCCCCTGCTCATGCTGTCTCTCTCTCAGAAATAAATAAAACATTAAAAAAAATTTTTTTAAAGAAAATTAGATATATAGGGAAAAACTGTTTGATGAATTAATAGGGTCTGCATAAAGCAATAATCAAACCAAGGAGTAGGTTTTCAAAACAGAGAAACAGCACTACAGGGTGACGCAAATTAAATCATGTTAAGGTCCCTGATCATCAGCACAGTGAAAGAAAGATTAATGTCATGTGTGTCAAAGATGGCAGCCATGCCAAAAAATGAAATGAATTAGTGAAGTTACAGAACGCCTTGAAAAGGGAGAAATATATGCAGCACTTGGGTGGCTCAGTTGGTTAAACATCCAGCTTTGGCTCAGCTCATGATCTCATGGTTCGTGGGTTCGAACCCCGCGTGGGGCTCTGTGCTGACAGCTCAGAGCCTGGAGCCTGCTGCAGATTCCAGGGCGGTGGGATCGAACCCCGTATCAGGCTCCACACTTGCTCCTCTTCTGCCCTGCTCCCCCACTCTTGCACGCTCCATAAAATGAAAGAGAAAATGAAATTTTAAAAAGGGAGAAACGTAGCCGGCTTCTGAATGGTTTCTCATGGCATCGGTCCTTTTGCCAACAACTACTGAACACTTAATGACACGTCAAGAGCTTTACTAAAATTCTCATTTAATGTTCCCAATAGCTCTGCAACACAGTCCCATCTGACAGATGAGAAAACCGAGATGGGGAAGCAACGTTACTCGCCCAGACGGTAAAAGGCAGTGCCACAGTTCAAAGCCACATCTATCTGCCTGCTCAAGGCCAAGGTCGGGGGGGCGGGGGGGAGGCCAACGTGTGTCCGTGCGGTACCCCGGCTGCTGCCTTGGGGGTGCAGGTGAGAACAAGAGAACCCCTGGTGTTAGGCCTAGCTGCTGGGTGCTCGCCTGGGCGACTCTTTGACCCCTGGGACCCCAGCATGAGCATCGGGAGGAAGGTAGGGACCCCCCCCTCCTAACCTCAGTGCACAGGCAAAGCCGCTCACCGTGGCCGCCTCCCCCCTGCATTGGGCCCAGGACTCAGCCTTGCTAACAGTGAGGTGTCCTGCTGGCCGCCTGCCCGGCCTCCGGGAGCCACCGGATCCGAGACCTGAATGCATCTTCTCACCTCCTGGGGAGCCGTGCCCAGAGCCCAAGACCCACTTCTGACAGCCTGCCCGTCCGCAAAGGTCACACGGCTCCGACAACAAAGGGCCTTTTTGTCCTCGTGCTTAAGGTGGCTGCCACCACCGGCGGAAATCACCCACTCGACCTTCTGGCTTTATGAATTAATAATAAAGTTGGACCGGGGGCGGGGCGGCTCACAGGCCCAGCCGCCGCTGCCTCCCCATCACCTTGCCGGGTCCCACCGGCCTGGGCACGAGAGGGCGCCTTGTTTTATCTCCCCAAAGCAGTGGGCGCTTCTGAGCCAAAAACACCGCGTTCCCTCCACTTGAGATAACAGATACCGAAGTGCTTTGCGAGAGGAAGAGCACCTTATCAACGACTCAGGTATTTGGTCTGTATGACTGGGTCCCTCGGCATGTCTGGGCATTGATGGCATTCCGTGCTGCACTCCGGGGGCCATTAACTCACAAAAAGAGTAGAGCTGGGGGTGGGGGGAGAAAGAAAGGAGTAAGGGATCTGATTACTCCTAATTCGCAGAGCTATAGCAAGTCTGGAGCAGACTGTCGATTGCTTCCATGCAGAGAAAACAAATTCTTCCTGTGAGACACACGTGAGCCACGCAGTAAGACCCCACGGAACGGAGAGGGCAGCCCATTTCCGCCCTTGCTCTCAGAGCCCCCAATTCCCCTCACGATGCCCACCACCGAGCCTGACCTCCCCAGGGACAGCCCACAGTTCTAGAACTTTCCATAGCACAAAACCAAGCCTATCTGCCTCGAGGTCCAATTCTCCTCCTGCCAACTTAGTAGACGAGCGTGTGGGACCCTGTCAA
Organism: Proteles cristata cristata; assembly: GCA_017311185.1. Taxonomy (NCBI): domain Eukaryota; kingdom Metazoa; phylum Chordata; class Mammalia; order Carnivora; family Hyaenidae; genus Proteles; species Proteles cristata. The sequence continues at coordinate 157,422 of JAESUZ010003459.1, read as the reverse complement.
CGAGGTCATGGTGTCATGGCACTGCCTCTTCCAGACACACCAGACCCTTGGTCCCTGCCCAGGCTGTGTGGGGGTTAGGTCACGTGGGAGAGGCAGCTTTGAATGTGGGCTGCACACTCAGCACATAAGTGACCTTGAGCAGTCCCTTCGAGTGTCTGAGCCTCCGTTTCCTCGCCTGTAAAATGGCAACAATATGCTCTAACAGGGAGATAATCCAGCCCAGCCAGAGTACAAAGTATTAGCAGTGCTGGGCCGAAGTGCAGGGGGGCTTCCGGTGCTCCGGAATTAAGTTCACTTCCCAGCCGGCCCTTTTAAAGGCTTCCAAAACCAGCCCGCAGGCTTCCACACTGCAAGCATCCAGGCATGAGCAGGGGTGGAAGAATCTCGATCCTGCCCACCTTACCGAGGTACAGAAGGTTCTGGAGGGTTGGGAACACTGTGCCCACATCACCGCCAGCCCATCGGCCCCAGCCCACCTTGGGAGCTCCGCCTACGGGGACAGAGCCTCCCCAGGCCCCTCAGACAGGTTTATTCCCCCTTGCACGGGAGCCATTTTTCATCTTGTTCTAAAAAAAATGTTTTTAATTATTTTCTTATTAAGGGTAGGATTTATGCTTTACTTCCAGTGGAATACGTCTTCGCTGTCCTGAGACCCTGATGAGCCCTGGGGTGGGGACCAGACGCCGCCACCTCGCCAGAGCCGCAGACACAACAGTGCACCCTATCTCGTGGGGCTTACAGATCGCCCCAGGGGCCCAGCACAAGAGCCCTCGTCCACCCGCAGGCAACAGAAGGGGACCTGGACAGGTGTCACTGGCCATTTGGCTTCACAGGCCTCGGCGAGGGCAGGGGGGACTCAGTGGTGCCAGCCAGTGCACCCACACTTGAAGTCCCCAGGCTCCCGTGGGCAGGGGAGGGCTCTGGCCCACCCGAGTACCCAGAGCGAACACGGCACAAGACAAATAGGCCGAGGCTGTGGTCTGGGGCCACTTGAGGGCTTTCTGACCTCAAAGTGGTGCCCCACGGCCAGAGCCCAGTGGAAAACGTAGTGCCACCCACACCAGCCCCGGTGAAGAGGTCTGGGGTTCAGGCCAGAAACGGAATCCCGGCTCTATTCCTCAGGAGCCTGTGGCCTCAGGCAAGTGGGCTGCTTGCCTCAGTTTCCAGGCCTTCATCCAAGAAATGGGCATCCATGGTGTACCTGGGGGGGGTGGGGTGGGATTGGGGGCCCACAAGCCGCTGTGCATATAAACCGCACGGCTCGGCTCTGAGCTCTGGCAGAGGACAGGCGCCTGGTAAACACGCACTGTCACCGTTACGAGGTCTAACTCCAGATCTGGGACGTTGTTTTTTCTTCTTCCTTCTGGCAGCTTCTTGGCATCTACATAGATATGCCTGTGGAGCAGTTTGGAGCCTGAAGGAAAAAATAGACCCTCCACCTTTCCCAGAATTCTCCACTTATTATTTCCTTTCCAGCCTCAGGAGCAGACACGGATGGAGGGGGGCAGGAAGGGGCCACCTCCACGCCTGCTCAAGGTGCCGAAGGGGAAGGGGAACCGACTTGGGTGACTGATTCCAAAGAGGCCTTTCTTCCTGTCGGGGGGCCACTCTGCGCCTGCTGTGGAAGGAGAAAGGCCAGCTCAGTGTTTAATGTGAATTTCAACAATCTAGGCAGTCCGCTTTCTTGGCTCAGAAAAGATGTTTGGGAGACTTTTTTAGGGTTTTAAAGCAATCAATGAGACGCTCACAGGGGAGGCGAGGCGAGGTGGGTGTGGAACCCGGAGATGCCCCGTGGGGGCGAGCTGGCGCTCCGGCCTATTTTTGGCAGGGCTGGCTCAGCGCTGAAGGCCACGGGCTGCATCTCCCTCGGGCGGGCGTGGCACCAGGGCGTTGCTTCTGGGCAACACGCCTCGGGTATCAAGTCCCTGGGGCCTCCGCGCCTTCAACACCAGCGGCTCTGTGCCCGAGTACCGTGCGCGCATGCAGAGGTGAACAAGACCCCATCCCCCTGCTCTCCAGAAGCTCCAAGCTTCGAGGGGGTGGCTGGTGACAGAGCTGACAGTTCCGTCTGGGGGTGAAGGGTGCCACAATGGGAGGGGTTGCAGGGGGCGGGGCTGCCTGGAGGATGCGCATTAACCCTCTCAGAGGCTGGATGGAGAGGAACCAGAATGGCTTCTGGAAGGAGCTGCAGAGCCCCGGAACGTTTGCCGTCTTAACCTGCCTGGCGGTTCCAGAAGCATCCCCTTACATAAACGCCAAATTATGCAGAGTCGAGTGAAAAGTGCTCCAGGCAGAGGGAATGGCTCGCACCAAGGCCCGGAGGTGATAAAAACAGACGAGCAACGCCTTCCTACCCCTTCTGCGTTCCTGGAAATCAGAGAGGCAACTCAACACGGCGAGCGCACAGCATTGGCAGGAAACGGGCTCAGGGATCCTCGGAGCCCCTACTCCTCCACTTATGACCCGCGGGGCTGCAAGCAAGTTGCTTTACGCCTCCAGGCCTCAGTTTCCTTTTCCGTAAAATGGCCATTTTTTCTCATCTTCCATGGAGAGTTACTATGAAGAGTCCACCAGAATGCAGAGGGTTCAGCACAGAGCCTGGTGCTCAAGGAGTCATGTCCGTTGTCCCCATCCTGTGTTCCTCATTTCCAGAGGGAGTCCTCAGGAAGGGACCAGGCTGACCTTTCAAATTAGGGACGGTCCTCAAAGAGGCCAGGGGAGCCCAGCAGCCTTGTGGGCACAGCCTGTCCCTTGGCTGATGGGCCCTTTAGGCTGAAGGCTTCCCAAGGATTCTTGTGGGAGGCGGGGGCAGGATCTTCGGAGCTGACCTTCCCGGGTCAAGCCAAGCACTTGACATACATGTATACGTCAACTTACAGAATCCATATAACCGCCCCAGGATGCAGAGGGGGGCACTGACACTCAGAGGTAAAAGGACTTGTTTAAGGTCACGCAGCCAGAAGAAGTAGGACCAAACTTTAACTCTTAGCTGTGGCTCAGAGTGATGGGGACATATAAATGGGTCTAAAACTGCAGTAAATGCTCCGAGCAAGACCCTTTAAATCTGGCTCCTCCCACAAGCTGAGCCCCTCATCTCACACAATCCTCCTGTAGAGTCCTCAATGTCTTCCCGCCACAGGGCCCTTGCACTTACTGTTCCCTCTGCCCAAAATGCACTTTCTGCTGATCTGCACATAGCTGGTTCCCTCTTATTTAGGTTTCTGTTCTATTTCTGCCTCTGCAGGGAAGCCCTCCTGATCCTTTCTAAAGAAACGTTTCCCTGCCCCTCATGCCACGGTGTAACTCCCCTTAGGAACGTCAGCCTCTCTGGGTCACCTCTAAATCCCCAAGTTCTTGGTCAAAAAATACTCGCTGAATGGGTAAAAGCGCCCAGACTGTTCCCAGCTCCTTTCAGAGAACTAGGCGGATCTTTCCACCTGCTGAAAGTTCAGAGAACTGAAGGCATTCATTCTCCTTTCTGACTTCAGAACCCTTTTCCTGACCCCCTGTCTCTCTTTCCTCTTTGGGGGAGGAAACCGGAATCCTGGGGCACAAGAAGGAAGCCACATCAGCCACTTGTAGGAAAACTACAGAGGGAACGGTCAGCATCAGTCTCCCCTGCCCTCCCCCCACACGGGACCCAGGAAACTGACAAGATTCCCAGCATGCTCTGCAGTCCGGTCAACTGTCAAACTCACCAACAGATGGAATTCCCCCCAACCGCCTGCGTGGGGGCTGCCTGAGGGATGGGGGCTGGTGGCCAGCCCACCCTTCTGGCAGAAACCTGGGCTCCAGAGAACCTGGACTTCAACCCGTTCAGATACAGGGCAGCAACAAAGTGTGCAGCTAACGGGAAGCTCAACAAAGACGGAATCCTACCCTCCTCTCTCATGTCAGCCTTGGGTTGAACTGGACTCAAAACTTTTTGAAGATGAAAATATTTTTTAAAAATTATAAAGAAACGCTCACTCTCCCTTCATCCCTTCCCCCAAACCTCCAAGCATTCATTATTCTTCCCTGTGGATCCTTCCAGAGCCCTTGATGTAAACAAAGCAATGATAAACATGTTATTACTTATTATTCTTAAACCAAAAAGTGTTCCGTATTATGTACACTGCACATTTTTTCCACCTCCAGTCACAAATACTTCTGCATTTGTACAAGGGAAGACGTATACATGTATGTACATGATGTGTGAATGTGTGTGCACACACACACCAGACCAGTGAGTTTTTAAGGTGTTCTCTGTAATTCCACCCAATTCTCCTGGAAAGAGATGTTTAGATTAGGGTCAGCAGGGGTCGCCTTTCAGCCTCGGCACAAGAGGCTGGGTCACCTCCGCCCCAACCCAGGTGATCAATTATGGAGTTGGCTGACTGCACTAAATTCAAAGCAGGTGCCAGCAGACAGCTCTCTGCTTCAAATAACACTGCAGCTCCCATATCTCGGGCATCTAGCAGGTACTAGCAGAACTTCCGTGCTAGAGAGAAGGAAACAGATGAAATGACTAGCCCAAGGTCACACAGCCAGAAGGTGGTGTTGGGCAGGATTCTCATCCGCCTGTCCAGTGCGCCCCCCCTCACCCGGCCTGCCTCGGCCTTCAGTCCACACTGCCCTTCCCAGCTGGTGGCAGAACCCGGCACCCCGAGGTCACAGCCCAGGGTCAAGTTCCCAGCTGTGCTGGGGCAGACAACTTCCGCCGTCACTTCCCTGTGGTCGGCTCGGGGGGGCCCCCCGCGGCCCAACCGCTCCCGGCGCCCAGCCTCGCGCCGGATGCCGGGTGCGCAGCGTCTGCGGGTCCCAGGAGTCCGGGCGAGCTTGAGGAAGGTCGCCCGGCCCCAGCCCGGTGCTCCGCGGGCTCTGCCAGCTCCGCGGGGAGGTGGGCCCGCCTGAACCCACTTTACAGACGGGAGGACAAAGAGGAACCGACTCACCCGCCCGAGGTCACACGGCCGGAGAACGCCCGGTTGCCACCCAGGTGCCGTCGACTTCAAAACTTTCCGGCCCCTGCGCCTCGCGAACCCGAACGACTTTCAGGTGCGGAGCGCGCACACCAGCTGGGCGGCCGGGGCGCTCACCCTCCGGGCCGGGACGCCTGCCCTGCCCTCGGGGAGCCCCGGCCCCGCTCCCTCCCGGGTCTGCAGTCCCCAGGCCCGGGGGCTCGCTGCCAACCCCGAGGGCGCAGAGGCTGAGCGGCCGCGGCACTTACTCAGCACCGCCGCGGAGCTCCTCGCCGCAGCCTGCAAAGTGGCCGGCGGGGACCCATTTGCAGGAAGGGGAGACTGAGGCGCAAAGAGGGCCAGCTACTGGCCCAAGGTCACACAGCGCGGCGGCGCGGAGCCGGGCGGGCGGCAGTGGGCTGGGAGCCTTGCGCCGGCCAACCGTCCGGCGGTCCCCGCCCGTGTCCCCGCCCGATACTCACAGCCGGTCTTGCCCACGAGCTCCCGCACCTCCTCGGACGCGGAGTGGGCAGCGCCCATGGTGCCCGCGGCGGGGGGCCCCGGGGCGCGCGTCCCTCGCAGGCCCCGGGCTGCGTCGGCTGCGCAGCGGCCGGTCCGGCCTCGGGTCCAGCGCGGGTCGGGACGCCGGGGACGGGTCTGAGCCGCGGGTTCCGCGTGGGGCGCGAGCGCGGCCTCTTATAGCGGCGGAGGGCGGCGCGCCGCGGTCCTAGCGCGCGCCGGCTTCGAGCACTGCGGGGAGGGGGAGCGCCCAGCCCCAGGCGAGAACCGGTGCGGAGGGGTGCGGGTGGAAGCGGGTGCAGGACCTAGGAGCCCGCCGCTGAGGTTCCTCCGTTCACGTGCAGCGGCGGCCCGGGCTCACCGCGGCTCGGCACCTCCGCAGCCCTGCCGGCTTCGGAAAGGGACAGGTGCGAACAGAGTTGGGGTGTGGGTGGGCGGGATCAGCCTCCCGGGAGGTTCCATGTTCACCCCCACTCGGGTTCCACCACACATCCTCCCAGATCTCAGGAGGGAAACTCACCTGAGACAGTGGAGAAACAGCCAGCGTTAACTAGCTCTGTGGCCAACAGCGGTAAAGGGAATAGAATGATGGTAATCCAACTTAAATGCGCACCCGGTGCTTTGCTTGGCTTATTCCGGGGAAGCCGTTGGCCCCGCGCCAGCACCTTGATGAAGTGGACACACCACATGCCAGAGCAGCCCCTATTGGGGGCATAGCCCAGGAGCCTGGGGTGGGGTCTCAAACCTGAGGGGCAGGGGACCCCCTGATCCCCCACCATTCTAACTCAGGACCCAGGAGGCTGCATTTCAAACCGCCAGAGAGAATGTAATGAGGGTGGTCCCCAAACCTCCTGGGAGAAGTTTCGCCTTAAATTGGTTTAAGGAATTGGATTCTGTGCTCAGGCTGGATGACCTGGGTCAGTCCTTACACCTGTTTGACCGTGAGTCCTTCTAGTTAAAATGGGGACAATAACAGTCCATGACATGTCCATCAGAAGGGCCTGGTGTGGGACACAGCACATGGCGATCATGTCCGTTCTACAAGGGAGGAACTGATTCTCAGAAAGGTCACACGGCCAGGGCACAAATTCAAAGTCAACATTTTCAGGTTCTCAAGGTGAGTCCGTTGCGCTCCCCAGTGCCTGGTGTCGCGGCCGACAGTGTGGGCACATGGGTCCTCGGGTGCTCACAGAGACCTGGGTGGGCCCACCTCCAGCAGCTTCACAGGGTGCTGGGAGGGCACTGCCCATTCCTACAGATCCCAGGCCCGAAGTGACAGTCACAACCCTGGTGGGGGGGAGAGGGGGAGTCCTGAACCAGCCAGAGCCTTGGAAGGAATGAAAGGGGCCCCCCCTCCAAGTTGAAGGTCCAGCTGTCCTTTACGCTGTTGGCATTCAAAGAGCTGGGGTAGCACCTGGAGTCTGCATTTCGGAAGCACTCTTGGGTGGGCAGTGCTGGAGGGGGGGGTCCAAGAGAGCCAAGCTAGGGGAGTGTTGGCTGTGGGGCATCAGCTGGTCTGAGTTAACTGGATCCACAGTTTACACTTCAAGGTAGAAGGAATCTAGAAACCCAGATTGGCCTCAGGACCAGGAAAGGGGTTCCAGGGCCCCTTGGGAATTACCCACAATTGCTGGACACAATTTTATTCTGATGTAAAATACTAGTTCCTGGGACACCTGGGTGGCTCAGTTCCTTGAGCATCTCTTTTTTTTTTTTAATTTTTAAAATTTTTTTAAAAGTTATTTCTGAGAGAGAGAGAGAGAAACAGCATGAGCAGGGGAGGTTTCAGAGAGAGAGGGAGATACTGAATCTGAAACAGGCTCTAGGCTCTCAGCTGGCAGTCAGAACAGAGCCCGATGTAGGGCTTGAACCCATGACCCGATGACCTGAGCCGAAGTTGGACACTTAACCGACTGAGCCACCCAGGTACCCCAAGCACCTGACTCTTGATTCCAGCTCAGGTCATGATCTCAAAGTTCATGAGTTCGAGCCTCATATCCTTGGGCTCTGTCCTGATAGTGCGGAGCCCGCTTGGGATTGTGTGTGTGTGTGTGTGTGTGTGTGTGTGTGTCTCAACATAAATAAATAAACTTTAGGGGTGCCTGGGTAGTTCAGTCAGTTAAGCATCCGACTTCAACTGAGGTCATTATCTCGTGATTGGTGGGTTTGAGCTGAGCCCCGCATCAGGCTCTGTGCTGACAGCTCGGAGCCTGGAGCCTGCTTCAGATTCTGTGTCTGTCTCTTTCTTTGCCCCTCCCCCACTCATTCCCTCTCCCTCTCTCTCTCTCTCTCTCAAAAATAAACATTAACAATTTTTTAAATAAATAAATAAACTTTATAATAAAATACTAGTTCCTGGAATTTTATTATATTAGATTACCCGAGGATTAAATGATGGGGCTTTTGGCTAAAGAGACAGAAAATAACGTTTTCAGGACCGCATCTCCTCCCCCTTGGCATAGCTGCTCCCAGGGCTAGAGGCAGTGCAGGTGGCTGGGGCAGTGGGGGGGAGGGGGGCAGGGGAAACACATGGCTCTGCTCTGCCCCTCAGGGGTCACCCAGAGGCCCCCAGCATTGGGGTGAAGGGAGCCTGTCTCTATGACCTGTCTACACCATCACCTCAAGCTCAGCTGGCCACTGTCAGCTCCTAGATGAGTCCTGGCACTTGTCCCTTGTGCCTGGAACTCCCTTCCCCTCCCTCTTCCTATGGCCGGGGCTTCCTCTTCAGATCTCAGGGTAAACATCACCTCCTCTGAGAAGCTCCTCAAGGCCTCCCTCCACCCCCCTGGGTCTTCTGCCAACAAGCCACCTTCACGAGCCAGCAGACAGGCGAGGCGTGATGACCGGGGGTGGGGGGGGGGGGTTATTCCTGACCGCAAGCCTTGGGGAAACACAGGAGTCCCTTGTGTCAGCAGGAAGGCGGAGAGGCCAAGGCCAAGTGTTCATTCGCTCCTTCATCCATTGCACATTTATTGAAACGCAGTCATGCTCCGACACCTGGCTGGGACAATCAGGAGCCACGCTTCTGCTCCTAAGGAACTGGAGGAATGGGCAGACACACACTGGAGGTGGCAAGGCAGAGGGGTCAGGCACCAGCCGACTCGGGCCAGGAAAGATCTGGAATGTTCGCGCCAGAATGGTTCCTGGAAAGACTCTGATTTATCCCGTAAGCCGACCTTCGGGGAATCCAAGACTAGCCCCCGCCTCGAACCCAGATGGGCAGGCACCTCCTGGGTGGACAGCTGTCCCCGTGCGGCGTGCGGGGCCTGGGCTTCGCCCCCCTGCTCTGGCTGTGATGCACGTACGCGGCATGGGCTCTCCCCACACAAAGCTGCCCGCTGCCTGCTCCAGGCCCTTGCGGCTTTAATTCAATCTTAGCAGTGGCTCTGTCGGCGTCAGAGCAGGAAGGAGGTCTGGCACTTCGCGCAGGGTCTGGCTGGGCTGATGGCGTCTGCCGTCTGGAGTCCTGTGAAAGGGGTACCCCGTGTGGGGATCTTGAAGCTCCCTTCTCACCGCGTGCCCTTCGGAGAGCTGGAAAACACTTTAGTCACCAGGCAACTGCCTTTCTTCTCCCAGAGGAGCTGATTAAAACCGGTGGCCGAGATTAGAATGGCTGGCAGCTGTGAGCCCAGCAAGGGCAGCGGCGCCCAGAGATGTCAAGGATGGTCTTCCTGCGGCCCTCCCACAGTCCTGTTGGGGAAGGCTCCCACACCATGTGTGAGCAGGTGACTTCCCCTCCCTGGGCCTCAGTTTCCCCATCTGTAAAATGGGAATCATAACAGTGCCTTCCTCAGGGTGTCCGCGAAGTTGAAATGTGGGTGTTTGTGAATTGCTTAATACAGTGCCTGATAGAGGAAAGGGTATCCAGTGGCACACAGGTAAAGCCAGAGACGCCCTACTTTGTAGCGTTTGTCTATATCCATGGTTTAAATATTCCGTCAATTTCAAGCTACCGATAGTTTGACAAGGGGCTTGCAAAACTCCTGAGCGTCTGACGATTCCATCTTGCAGGCCAGTCTGAGTCCACTGCAGCACCGCTACACAGTAGACTCTTACTATTCATAGGGTCGTTCATTAATTTTATAAGGTTATTTATTTGGTCATCTCTACACCCAACGTGAGGCTTGAAGCCAGGACCCTGAGATCAAGAGTCGCCCACTCTTCTGACAGAGCCAGTCGGGTGCCCCTGTTCATTTGCTGTTGAGTGCCAGGAATTTGTTTTTTAGGTTTATTGATTTTGAGAGAGACAGAGACAGCTCGAGCGGAGAGAGGCACAGAGAGAAGGAGAGAGAGAGAATCCCAAGCAGGCTCTGTGCTGCCAGCTATGGAGCCCAACACAGAGGCTCAAACCCAGGAACCGTGGGATCATGACCTGAGCAGAAACCAAGAGTCAGATGCTTAACCCACTGAGCCACCCAGGTGCCCCTTAAATACTACAGTAAAGGAGCCAGTTCCTGACCTCGGAGGATCCCAGAGTCAGGAAGGAAGGAGATATAAAACAGACAATCATGGTACAGCTAATGGATACCAGCTGCTGTGGGAGTCTGGTGGAGGGCACCTAATACATGCCCATTTTATTGATGGGAAAACCAAGGTATTCAGAGTGTGGTAGGCCAGAATCAGCATGCAGATGTGAAGTTGGATAAACAGCAGTTCCTATAACTCATCTGTCTTGATTCCTTATCCGTCTAATCACTTAGGGGTACTCCCCAGACTCGGCAATGTTCTGGGAGCAAACAGGCCTCTTTAATCTTCAGGCCCCAACTCTAAGAAATTTACAGGGAATGTAAGTGCACCTTGCTTAGCCTTGGACTCAGAGAAGAGCATCTCTAAACCACTTCACACAAGTAAGGATTAGAGACGTTCCCATAAAATACGTTGAGGCGGGGAGGGAGGGGATGCCTGCGGGTGCCACACACCCACGTCTAGTCTCTAACATGGGCAGTTTTTCTCTTAAGCTCAATAAGGCCCCTTCTGCTGGTCTCATGAATGGAATCAGAGAAGGACCACCCCCAATCTGCCCGTTTTTTCCTATGTTTATTTGTTTTTGAGACAGAGAAGGAGACAGAGTGCAAGCAGGGGAGGGGCAGAGAGACAGAGGGAGACACAGAGGCAGAGCCTGCCGCGGGGTTCGAACCCATGAACCATGAGATCGTGACCTGAAACAAAGTCTGAGGTTCAGTCGACTGAGCCAGCCAGGTGTCCCACCCCCAATCTGCCTTTTGGTGTTGTTTGTTTGTTTTTTAAATGTTTTAATGTTTTCTTTCTTTCTGCGAGAGAGAGACAGCGTGAGCGGGGAAGGGTCAGAGAGAGTGGGAGATACAGAATCTGAAGACAGGCTCCAGGCTCTGAGCTGTCAGCACAGAGCCCGATGCGGGGCTTGAACCCACGAACTGTGAGATCATGACCTGAGTCGAAGTCGGATGCTTAACCGATGGAGCCACCCAGGCGCCCCTGCCTTTTGAATTAAAGCTGCCCTTTTGGTTAACTTTTAAACAATCCTTTCTTGCCTGAGGCGCCTGATCTTTTAGGTGAACCTTGGGCGACAGGGTACTCTAGCAGCTGGACACAACCCTACGTCAGACCCCCCCCACGACGGCTCTGCCATTCCAGGCATTGCTTGCCTTGCCCTCTGAACCTTGATGTCCTCATCGGTAGAAGGGGTCCACAGACCCATCTTTCTGGAGAGGACTCAGCAAGGGTGAAGCGCTGGCCTGGTACATGTCCTCCACAACTGTCCATTCCCTTTCTTGGGGGACAAGATCTAGGACCTTGTCGCCAGGCTGACTCTCCTGTCCCTCCATCGCTCGCCTCCCCGCAACACCTCGTGAGACAGATAAACAGAACTCGCTCTCGCACTTTGGTCTTACACCCACTTATTAAATCATTTGCAGTCTTGAAGAGCATTTTACAAGCGTTGTTCCTTGTCTTCGTCTCGGAGACTTTTTCCAACCCTGAGCTGGAAAATCATGTCCTTTCGATTGCTTGAGATAAGGTTCCTTCCGGGTGACCAAGTTCCCGGATCCTTCATGCCCCCCACCCTCCCAGGCTGCCCCAGCATCTGCATCCTAACCCGTAGCTGGAGCCCACCGCCCGGACCACAGAGGGACGCAGCTCCACCGAAGGGAGGGCTGGTCGCCTAAAAATAGGAGATGGGGGGTCCTTTGGGGAGGGCGACTTGAGCAGGTCTTTCTCTTATTTATCTAAATAGTGACCTATTACTGGGATTTGCAAGTGGCAGAGGGAAACTTGTCCCTGGATGGGCGTCAAGCCCTGCATCGTTGTCCGAGAAACAGGCTCACCAGAGAAACAGGAAGAGGTGGCAGGGGCCCAAGATCTATTTTAACTTCGCCATCGCCACTGCTTCACATCGAGCGGTGGGGCAGGCTCCGCAGAGAGACAGCTGGGGGCTGGGGTGGGGGAGAGAGGTCGTCCGTGTGTGTGGGGGGGTCTGGTAGGGCTACTTCTCACACCCAAAGGCAGCCACCCCGTGGGGGCTCCAAATGGAAACTGCTTTGATTTACTCGGGATCTGTGATGGGGGAGAGGCATCCTACACCCCTGAGCAGCGGGGCCGTATGGAAGACAGAATAACGCCCCCCCCCAAGGCGTCTACCTCCCCATCCTTGGAAACTGGGAGCAGGCCAGCGGACCCTGGGATGGGGAGATTTCCCTGGACCACGTGGGCGGGTCTTGGATTGTGAAAGAGGAAGGCAGGAGAGGGTCAAGGTCAAGAGTGATGTGATGTGAGAAAGATTCCGCTACGCACCGCGAGCCTCCATTCAGAGGAAGGGTCCGCAAGCAGAGGGGTGCAGGCAGCCTCTGGAAGCTAGAAAATGCAAGGAAACAGATTCTTCTCCAGAGTCTCCAGAGAGGAACTCAGCCCAGCTGACAGGGATGCTAGCCCAGGGAGGCCCGTTTCGGACTTCTGACCTCCAGAACCGTGAGTCAAGACATTTGTGCTCCTCGCCAGCCATCAAGTTTGGGGTCCTCTGTTACAACAGCCTTAGGAAGTTAATGGAGCGTGGGTTTGTCTGCCCCTGCAAGACCCCAGTGCCGAGGAAAGCAGCCTTGACCAGACCGCCTTCCCAGGGGGATGGCTCTTTAAATTCTGTGTGCATGGAGATCGCCTGGGGTTCTTCTTCAAATTCGGGTCCCTGGGCCCCCTGCATAGGTCCGGACTCAGGAGGCCCAGGAATGCATGTGAAATGAGAACTCCAGGTGATTCTGATATTGACGGTCTTTTATTTTCAGTATGGCTCTACTGAGATGTAATTCACATACCAGACACCCCACCCCCACTCCTTTTAGAGCATGCGATTCCGTGGTTTTCGGTATCTCCAAAGAGTTGTGCAATCATCAGTGTAATCAATTTTAGCACATGTGCACCATCCCACCCCCAAAGAAACCCCACACCCTTAACCTATCACCCCTCGGTCACCCATCCTCTCTGACCCTGCCAACCACTAATTACTTTCCTGTCTCTATGGATTTGGCTGTTCTGGACATTTCATGTAAGTAGAGTCTATAATATGTGACCTTTTGTGTCTGGCCTCCTTCACTTAGCACGAGGGTTTCAAGAGCCGTCATGTTGTCGCAGGGGGCGGTGTGGCACTCCTTTTAGTTGCCAGGGGATACAACACCGTATGGGTACACCGCATTTTATTCTGCATCCATCCATTGAGGGACACTCGACTAACCGCATGGCTTTCCTGAGAGTAGCTCACTGAGTCCCTGCAGCCAAGTGACGGGATTTGGCAATCTAGCATTCCCATTTTGTAGATGTGGAAACTGAGGCTCATAGGGCTTAAATCACACGCTCAAATTCACGTGCTTTGTCGGTGAGCCCCAGTGGGTCCGACATGCACCGGGCTTTCCACTGAGACTCCTCCGTCAGCTGCCAGCCAGGTTATGGGGCTGGGAAAAGAAGGAAGAAAGTGGAAAATCTACTTCCTCCATCTGCTGAATCTGTTGGCCACAATTTCACTCTGCTACTGAGGAATGACCCAGGAGATGCCCTCTACCGAGTGCAAAGCACGTTCTCTGTCGTATTTACCTCTCTGAACCCCACGACACCACCCTGAGGTGTGCATTCTTCACTCCTCTCCTTCCCCATGATAAGCACAAGGCACTCAGAGCCCAAGCTCTTGGCGGCCACATGGCTGGTTCTTAAATGGTTTTCCGCCTCAGCTTTAGAGAGAGGGTATGGCCCAGGGATCTGCATGTTTAGCGAGGACCCCAGCTGTTTCTGACGCAGGTCACCTGAGGACCACACACGAAGCCTTGCACCGCCCCCAAATTCCGCCTGGGGCAGAATACAGACCTGGGCGTGCTCCCACGAACCCCCTTCAGGAACTTCCCCAATCCTTTCAGGAAAGGCGTGCAGGCTGGTGTCCAAGACTGAGCTGGGGACTGAGACACCGGCTTCACATATCCTCGCCGCCCCTGGGCCCCTGTGCGAACAGACTCCACATTAGGGTGCAGGGAGAGAGACCCTTCCCCAAAGGCCACCTCTGTGGCTGCAAACAGGTACAGAGCGTGAAGAACACTAGGCTCTGGCACACCTTCTACCACGACTCACTGTCCCCTTGGCTGCCTGAACCTCCAGTGTGCTGGTAGGTGACAGGGCCGGGATTAGGTGCTGAGCCAGCCACCTCGGGGACCTCGAGCTGACCGGACTGACCGGCAGCACCTGCCTCACCTTAGCACCTCTGCACCTCCCACCGCCCTCCTCCCCGTCCCTGCAGGCGGCTGGGTGGCTGCGTGTTCCAGCAAGCCCCTGGCTGAGTGCGCTCGGAAGGCAGGATGATAAATACACGCTGGGGTTCAGAATCGGCGCAGTCAATAATTTGGGGCTTTGGGGAGAGGCCGCAGCAGGCACCTACCATTAGGGCAGCCGGCGGTGGAGGGCGCAGGCCGGCGGGGAGGTGGGGTGGGAGGGGCCCCAGGGCCTCGCCGCTCCCCTGCTGACTCAGCAGAGCCCAGGGCCTGCTCCAGCTGAGCGGGTGCCCTGCCCAGATGTCCACCCTGGGCTGTCTCTGAGACCTCCCCTGGGGCTGGGCCGAGATGGGAACCAGATCCGGATTAAGGAGGCCCTTTATGCCCCGGAGACTTCCTCCGAGACTCCAGGGGGTCGGTGGGTGGGGAAGGGAGGCGCCCTGGAGGCTTCTCAGTCCCTGACAGTGTGTGGAGGCAGGTGCAAATCCTGGGCAGGGCTGGGCGTTTTGACCCGGCAGAAGGGTCTGCTGGGAGAAAGCCTGAAATAGAGCCCCCTCTCCCCTCCCCACATCACCCTGGAAGAGTGCCAAGGCAGAACCGAAGAGCTCCCTGCGATTGGTTAGCTCAATGCTCTCATTCTCACAGGACAGGAAGCTCAGAGAGGTCAAGGTCACACAGCAAGGACAACCCTGGCTGGGCCTAGAATAGGCCCTGAGACTCAGAGCAGGGTGGGGGGAGGGCTGGCACCTGGGCATTTATGTCAGGGTCTCCTGCATTCTGGTATAGAGATACAGACTCCTGGGTCCCATTGGGCTAATTTTTCTTTAAAATTTTTTAATGTTTTATTTATTTCTGAGAGAGAGAGAGACAGTGTGAGCAGGGTAGGGTCAGAGAGAGAGGGAGATACAGAATCTGAAGCAGGCTCCAGGCTCTGAGCTGTCAGCACAGAGCCCGACATGGGGCTCGAACCCACGAAACCATGAGATCATGACCTGAGCCAAAGTCAGACGCTTAACCGACTGAGCCACCCAGGCGCCCCTCATTGGGCTAATTTTTATGTACTCTCAGATTTGGGAGCCTCTGCTGCAGAGGTTGGGGTTGGGGGTGGAGATATGGGTTCAAATCCTGTCTTTGGCCTTAGGCCAGGACTTCCCGTGGGAATCCTTGGTCCCCATCTGTGAAATGGGTGCATGAAACTTCACATGAAGTGCTCACACCATGCTGGTGCGTGGAGGGTGCTCAGGCCCGGGCAGGTCGCTGGGCTAGCTCGGGGCCAATTAGTTGCATGTCCTGGCCGTGCCTCCGTGGGGACTGGCCGAGGGCAGGCTCCCTGCACCGACTGGCACGTGTGCCCTGGAGGGAGTCTGCAGAGGAACAGAGTGAAGGCATCTTGTGGATTTCGGGGGAGAGGGAGGCTGGTGCAGACAGGAAGGAACTCAGCACTGTGGTGCACCCCCTCCCCCCTCCGGTGGACTTGCAAGTCAGCAGGGAAAGGTCCCAGGAGCTGGACAGCCAGAAGCAGGCATCCCTCCGGGGGGACTTCAGCCAGGCCAGGCCAGGATTCACCGGCACAGAGGAGACAGCCCTAGGTGGGCTCAGATACTGCGTGTGCACTTGAAGAGGGCTGATGAACCATGACCCCACCCCCACCCCCACCCCCACCCCCACAGAGATGAGTGGTGAGGGCTGGCGGCTGGCTTCCAGCAAGGCCCCCTTCCCTCTCTGTCTGCCCGCAAAGCAGGGTAGAACGGGGCGGCCTTCATGCCACTCACGCTGTTTATTTCCTATCCAGCAAGGGGCAGCCAGAAGACGTATGGCTTCGCACTGACTTCTTGACATTCATACGTCAAGAACAGAATTTTCTGGAGACGCTTATCTATATATAAGCAGCAACACCGGACTAAAGTCCCTTTCGGGGGAACTTCGGGAGGGCAGGGCAGCCCTGTCTGTAGGGGATCCGGGGTGGGGCCGAGAGTCCGGCTGCGGAATGAACCAGAACAGCCTTCTCCAGCCTGGCCGCACATTTGAATCACCTGGGGAAGCATTTAAAGTCCCTCATGCCCAGGCCACAGCACCCCCTCCAATTAAATCAGGCTGGGGTGGGGGTGGGGAGTAGTTTAACCTCCCACGTGATGCCAATACACAGGAGAGTTTGAGGAACCCCGGCTCCACCCCTAGCTGCAAGTTCGATTCCCCTGGGGGGCGCCTGAAGAAAACACAGGCAGGCTCTGTTCCAGGCGCAGGGCCATTGCAAACCCTGGGGGTGGGGTGGGGGCTCAGGTGTTGGTGGTTTGGAAGAAGTGCCACCTGGGTGGAGAGTCACAGATCACATGAACGCGGCGGTGGACTTCCTCCGCCCCTGGTACCACGGGTGCAAGCGCACTAGTGTTTTCGTGGCGAGTTCTGGCAGTGTGACCTTGGACCTTCTGCTTGCCAGCTGTGTTGGCATCTGGGGCTCATTAACCCCGTGTCCCAGAGGCTCCTGTGGCATACCAGCCTCAAGGGCGCGTTGCCGGGACACCGGGGACGCCTCACAGGTGCCCCCCTTTGTCTTATTCAGGGTGTGCATGCCTTCTCAAGTGGTAGGGACAAGCCTGGTAAAGGGAGAGTGAGTCATCTAGGGGGGCTGGCAATGTGACCTTGGGCAAGTGGCTTCTCTTCTCTGGCTTTAGTGTTTCCTTTGTTTAAAAAAAAAAAAAAGGGGGAAAAAGAAGAACAAAGAAAATCTCCCTTTATCCTTCCTTGAAGCCAAAATGTGTAGGTGAATGCTTTTGGGGGCGTCTGAACCTCAGGTGTCATGAGTTTTAGAAAGATGATTTGCCAGGGCACCTGGGTGGCTCAGTCCGTTAAGTGTCGTAACTAACTCTTGATGTCAGCTCAGGGCATGATCTCACGGTTTATGGGTTCGAGCCCCGCATTGGGCTCTGTGCTGATGGTGGGAGCCTGCTTGGGATTCTCTCTCTCCCTCTCTCTCTGCCCCTTCCCCATTTGTGCCATTTTTCTCTCTCTCTCTCAAAAATAAATAAATATGCTTTAAAAAATTATATTAAAAGAAGATGATTTGTCAAGCCCCAACTAAACGTTTGAAGGCAGAACCACACCGGCGAAAGGGGGACATTGAGGTTTGGGGGCGAAGTTGGGCAGAGCCAGGGTGCAAGGTCAGAATCCTCACGTGCAGCCCCAGTTAGCCCTGAAAATCCACGAGGGGCCGTAACGTATGGTGCGCAGAGCTCTACAGACACAACCCACAACCCTGTGCGCTAAGTATACAGGACGTACCAGCTCAAACGGCCAGTGAGACCAGTGCCTCACACCAGCCTGCAAGGGGCGAGACGTGATTTGAAACAGTGTTTTGAGTTTTGTTTAGCCTGTTCCCTTCTCCTTTCTCTCCCCTAATCCCCCAACCCTTCCAGAGCCTCCAGCAGGCGCCCCCAGCTCCACGATTTAACCTGGG
This sequence comes from Proteles cristata cristata, assembly GCA_017311185.1. Classification (NCBI taxonomy): domain Eukaryota; kingdom Metazoa; phylum Chordata; class Mammalia; order Carnivora; family Hyaenidae; genus Proteles; species Proteles cristata. The sequence goes on along the minus strand of JAESUZ010003459.1, from coordinate 139,792 downwards.
GTTGACTTCATCTCTGAACTCTAGCCCCAGAATTTATTTTGACTTCAGAAAAAGTCAGGGGTCACCCCACTGGCGCCCTGAGCAAGTGCCAGGCTCGGTGTGCATTGGGAAGTGTCTGGGGGCCTGGGGCCCGCTCCTGTTAGGAGCCCCCCACTGAGGGGACAGAGAGGCAGGGGTGAGCAGGATGGAGGCGCCTCTGTTCCAAATCCCAGGACCTGCCCTATGCCCTCCCCTCTGCTGACTTCTGCTCCTTGTCCTGCTCCTCAAAAGGCAGGATGGCAAGGGGGCACCTGGGTGGCTCAGTCGGTTAAGCGTCTGACTTCGGCTCAGGTCATGATCTCACAGTTCGTGGGTTCGAGCCCTGTATCGGGCTCTGTGCTGACAGCTCAGAGCCTGGAGCCTGTTTCAGATTCTGTCTCCCTCTCTCTCTGACCCTCCCTTGCTCACGCGGTCTCTATCTCAGAAATAAATAAAAATTTTTAAAAAAAGGCAGGATGGTGAGGAAGGGGAGAAATGACTCGTTAGGAACCAGCAAAATAGGGCGCCTGGGTGGCTCCGTCGGCTAAGCGTCCGACTTCAGCGCAGGTCATGATCTCATGGTTTATGAGTTCAGGCCCCGGGTCAGGCTCTGTGCTGACAGCTCGGAGCCTGGCACCTGCTTCAGATTCTGTCTCCCTCTCTCTCTGTCCCTCCCCCGCTCACTCTCTCTCCTTCTCTATCTCAAATAAATAAACATTACAATTTAAAAAAAAAAAAAGAACTCGCAGACTGATGGAAACCGGCTAGTCGCAGGGATCGCCAGGCCCCTCCCTACCCCCTCATCAGGTCCCCTCTGGAGGGAGCGGGGAGCCCGAAGGGGCAGATGTTGCTAGGCTGGAGGAAACTGCAGCCCCCCCCACCCCCCCAAGCTGCTGCTGTGTTCTGATGTCACCAGGAAGCTTCTCCTGTCTGCTATTCTTAGTCTGGAGAACACACCTCCGCCTGTTAGAAGTCTCTAGACTTTAGGCTCTTTATAAATAACTTAGAAACGGTGTGCAGTGTGCCACTGGTGTAAGCACTTACTCCTTTTATGCGGGATGTGCAGAGGGTCTCCCGGGTACATACTGCGTTCAGGAATGCAGGCTTCCACTTCCACGCAGCCCTCCTGGAACCCGACCTCGTCAGTACCAGCAGCTACCCGGGGAGTGCGCCGTGAATGGTGCTGGGCGCTAATTAAGCGCCGAGGGGCGTCAGAGGCAGTTCTGATCAGCTGGATGACCTGGGTTCAAATCCCGACTCCGCCACTCCCGGCCAGGCGACCTTGAGAAGCCACTTTGCAGCTCTTTGCCTCCGTGTTTGCCTCTGTGAAACCAGGACACGGGGCTGCGATGCAGGCGACGGAGACTGAAACACGGCGCACACGTCAGGCTTGGGGCCGCACGGGGGAGCCCTCTGAGGGCCTCTGTGCTCTCTGGACGAGAAAGAGCTTTCTGAGGAGGTACTGTTCTCTCCGTTCACCCACAGGAAGCAGGGACCCCTGCCTACGGTTAAATGACTTGCCCACACTTGCTCAGCTAGTATCAGAAGTCAGATTTGAACCTGGGTCTCTTCTGCCAGAAGCACACAGTTATGAAGTGTTGCTGCCCCCTAGGGCATGAGGGGGAATCTGACAGAGCCAAGTCTAGCATTGGTGGGGGGGGACTCCCCATCTCTCTAAACCTGGGGGAGCCCTGCCCCTCCTCCATCTGTTTCTTTTCCCTTGAGACCTTGGGCAACTCGGTGCCCCCTCGCTGAGCCTCAGTTTCTCCATCTATAGCATGGGTTTATAATAATAGCATCCACTCTGCAGAGGAGCGTGAGGATTTGAAGGTGGGGGGGCGCACTCTTCAGCTTCCTGGATAGAGCAGACACCCCCCCCCAACCCTCTTGCAAGATCAACTGACCTCCAAGATGCGCTAAGGCTGGGCCGCCCCCGTCTTCCTCCACACCTCCCTGGAGCCCTTTCCGAAAACTGCATCTTTGGCACACATGCTGGGCGACGTGCATCGGTCCGTGGTGTGCGTAAGTCTCTCTCCCTCGATGGACACGGAGGTTCTGCTGATGTCCTCGCCAGGGACAAGGTGCCCAGGGCACCGGAATGAGGCTGCCTCCCCAGCTGCTCCCCCTCACCACCCACCCCTCCGCGGGGCATTACGTACTAGCTCACTTCGCGTGGTGAGACGCCATCTGGAGACTTGAGGCGTTCCCCACACTCCTCCGTGTTTGTGATGGAGCACCGGACTCGGTAACAAGTCACGGCACAGGCCAGGGCCGCGTGCTGGCGGCAGGAGGGCGGCAGGCATCGAGCAGAGAGACAGGACCCAAGGGGTGGCCCCCTCCCCAGGCCCCTCCAGTCTGGCCAGCTCAATGAGCAAGGGGCTGCTCTCCCATTCTCTAGCCTTACCAGACCTGTGACAGGCAGCTACCCCTCCACCAGATGATGGAAGAGGGGGGCTCAGTAGGGATGAAGGCTGCTCCCAAGTGCACATTTTACTTACCAGGCTAGAATGAGCTTCCCTCACCTCTCGAGCTTTCCTTCTCCCGGACGCCCATTCTCCAAAGACCAGTTGTCAGGTCTTCTTTCTAGAAAATCCTTCTCTGCTGTCCTTGACTCACACCTCGCTCTTCCTCCTCTGGAAATCTACACGAGTTAAGAGTCAGGAGGTGCCCGGGGTGCTCAATCATCAGGGTCCCAGGGTGCCTCATCAGCAGCGCGCGCTGAAAGTTCTCGGCAGGGGTCATGACCCTGGCAGGTGGGAAAGGCTCGGGACAGAAGGAAGCCAGACAGACAGCACCCTTGAGCAGCTCTGAAGAAGAGGGGAGGCTGGAGATTCATGTGCGGGGCAATTAGGGTACCTGCCATTGGACCCAGGGCATCTAGGCTTTGAGACCACCGCTCCACGTGGGAGAGTGAAGAGGACCTGGAATCTTCCATTGGCGGAGTGACTACAATGAAGATTCAGCTGAGGTCTCTGGAAAAATCAATTCCTTGTTCCTGGCCAGAGAGCAATTTGCAGACCTCTGCACTTCCTGGGAGCATCAGCTTGCTTGGGACGGGACATCGCTTTTCTTAGGCCTTTACTCCCCAGATGGGTTATACTATTAGTACCGAGATGATGAAGTAAAGCAAAGCCATGTTTTTTTTGTGTGTGTGTGTTTTATTTTCATCCTATCTTCTATTGGAAAGCAATCTACGTGTATTTTGTACTTTAAGTGCTTAAATCGTTTAAGAGAACTTGGCGTCCTCACACAGAAAGGCTTTGTGGTTCCCATTTGAAATGGATTGAGTCATCAGTATGGCTAGATCTTTCCTAAATGTGGTAAAATACACATTAACACAAACCTGACCATCGTAACCACTTTCAAGTGCACGGTTGGGTGGTGGTTAAGTGCATTCATATTGTACTGGGCAGATTTTTAATCTGAAAGTTAACACGTTTGCAGACAGTATGCTACTATTTAAGCGCACTGAGATTTGTCACATTTAAAAGCTCAACTTAGTGAATTCTTAAGAATTCATGAGGGCCATCTGGGTGGCTAATTCCGTTGAGCGTCTAACTCTTGGTTTCACCCCAGGTCATGATCTCGGGGTCGTGGGTTTGAGCCCTGCCTTGGGCTCCACACCTGCGGAGCCTACTTGGGATTCTCTCTCTCTCCCTCTGCCCCTCTCCCCGACTTGTGCTCTGTTTCTCTCTCTGAAATACATTTTTTTTTAATTCTTTGGAAGGTTTAAGTGCTTGGAAGGTTTTGAAAAGTGCTTAAGAAGAAGTCAAATGCATTAAATTCATGAGTGCACTTAAAGTATTTAAGGGAAATTAATTTTTTAAAAGTGATTGTAAAATACAGTCAATTTTATAAACAAAAGATGCATAGATTCAACACAAAATCTTAAGGAAGAACTGTTTTAAATTTGTTTTTGTAAGACATAGAATATTAACTGGAAAAAAAACGAGCAACAAAGACGTCCCCGAATCACGGAATCACCTTTTGCAAAAGGCTTTCTAGACAGCAAGTTGACAAAGTGCTTCACGGCCTTCAAACCATCTGTGCATAAGACAGCTCACTGCTCAGCGGTTCCCAGACTTGAGTGTGCATCAGAAGCCTTAGTGGGGGGTGGGGTGGGGTGTTCAAATACAGATCTTGAGCTTAGCCCCAGAATTCCTGATCCAGTGGGTCTGGTGCCCAAAAGCCTGTGTTTCTTTCTTCCTTCCTTCCTTCCTTCCTTCCTTCCTTCCTTCCTTCCTTCCTTCCTTCCCCTTCCTTCCTTCCTTCCTTCCTTCCTTCCTTCCTTCCTTCCTTCCTTCCTTCCTTCCTTCCTTCCTTCCAGATTTTATTTTTAAGCAGGGCCTACATGCAATGTGGGGCTCAAACTCACAACCCTGGGATTTGAGAGTTGCACGCTCTTCTGAATGAGCCAGCCGGGCACCCCGGAGCCTGTATTTCTAACAAGTTCCCAGGTGATGCTGATGTGGGCGGTCTGGGGACTAGACTTTGACCCAGAGAGGCCAGGTGGTGGTGTAAACTGTTTCTTTTTGTTTTTGTTGTTTCTTAAGTCTGCTCGAAGCCCAGCGTGGGGCTTGAACTCATGATCGTGAGATCAAGTTGCATGCTCTATGGACTGAGCCTGCCAGCCCCTGCTTCCCCCACCGACTACAAACCATCAAGGGCTGGCTCTGAGGGCAATACTTAGGGAGTGACCACAAGCAGCCGCACCTGAAGCCCCTGGCCTCAGGGTCTGCCTTCCCCAGGAGGGTGAGGGAAATGAAGGTGCCTAGTGACAGAAAAGAGTGAGGCTTCCTTGTCTACACTGTTCCCTGGGCCGCGGCTTGCAGGGACCGGGATCACGCGGATTGCTGAGTGACTGTAAGACAGAGCCAAGAGGCTGGCCCCGTTGGAAGCGCGAGCCCCAGGGCAGGATGGGGATGGGGCTAATCCGACCCACCGCACACCGGCTGTCTGTGACGAGCTGGGGAGACGGGGCGTGCATGGCCACACGTCTGAGTGCCTGCCACGGAGAACACCGTGCGAAGTCACCACCAGCTCATCGTCCCAGGAAAGAGTCCCTTTGAAGGTCGCCTGGTGACTTTTCAAATGTGGGCTGTCGGATTAGGGACTCCTGTTCTGGGGGTGTGGCTGTCACCCACGCCTGCTCTGGTTCCCTCAGAAGAGAGCGCTGGAGTTTTCTTCCCTCGCTGTTCTTGTGGGAGGATGTTGTCACCTCCCCCATGGCTCACGCCATACTTTGTTCAGCCAGTTCTTGGATCTAAGCACGGAGGGATTACTGAGTTGGGCTTCTCTAAGACTGACAAGAAGAGACAGATGGCTCTCCCCAGCTGGGGCTCCGAGGCCCCCGTTTCCCTGGTGTCTCCAGGGAACTTCTCCTCAGGGATTCTGCACATTTGGTTGGAAAGTGAACAGGGAGAGATTCAAGACTGAGTAGACACCGTAGGAGGAAACATATTAAGCTGCTTTCTCTTTGTACCATTGGGTGTTTATTTATATAATAAGAATAGTGCATTATTTCGGTTATTTAGGACCTGTTGAGGCTACGAGTGAAGAATGCTTCCTTGGTGTAAACATCACAGATGTTATCCCTCTTTATTAACAAGTTGGAGATGAGCATTTCCAGAGTTGGTATAGAAGCTTAGCAAAGTTGGGGGCCTGGGCTGGCATATCTGCAATGCTTTGGGCTCTCCCCTCATGGCTGCAATGTGGCTGCAGCAGCTCCAGACATCACATCCTCTCAAATAGGTATTCAGATCAGGATGGGAGGGGAGGCAGAAAGGAAAGGCTTCTCCTCTCATCAGGGAGCAAAATCTTACTAATACCTCTGTGCAGACTCAGGCTGAGTCCCATACCCTCTCCCAGACCAACCGCTAGCAAACCAGGCTAACCATACTTGGCTTTAACCACACGTAGTTAGTTCATATCTAACTAGGGGAGCTAGGTACCTTCCTGCCAGAACAAAGTTTGGGTTCTGTTTGTAAGAACGAAGGAGAAATAGCTATCGAATAGACAACCAAGATGCAAGCTGTCCCTAGGGTCCCGCTAGATCCTTGGCTTCACATGCTGTACCTTTAACCAGCCACTCACTATCTCCTGAGTGCCTCATACCCCCTTGGCATTGCACTAAGCACATGGAGAGAATCTGGAAACAGAAGGGATGAGAGGCAGTCCCATTGACCACGCAGATCATTATAACAGGTGTTGACAAAGTATGGCTGGCCCATTTTTGTAAATAAAGTTTTACCGGTACACAGCCATGCCTGTTTGCTTAGGTCTATGGCTTTCTCCTCTTACAACAGCAGAGCTGAGGAGGGCAGCAGAGACCATCGGGGCTGCAAAGCCTAAATTAGTTACTATCTGGCTCTTCCTTTACAGGTGACATTTGTCAATTTGTGCCTTACCCTGTGACACTCCTCAATATTTAAACTTCAGAGGAGCGCCTCTCTGGGCAGCAGTACTCCGGCTGGGAAGATGACACGCACAGAAAGAGAAAACAATAGACATGACCCATCACTAGAGTCTGTGTGTCTGGAAAGGTTTGGGGGCAACTCATGGAATGGATGGCTTCCTCCTTTTTCCTTCTCAAATGAGTTTTTCAGGGGCACCTGGGTGGCTCAGTGGGTTAAGCGTCCAACTTCAACTCAGGTCACGATCTCACGGTTCGTGGGTTCGAGCCCCACGTCGGGCTCCATGCTGGTAGCTCAGAGCCTGGAGCCTGCTTCGAATTCTGTCTCTCTCTCTCTCTCAAAAATAAATAAGAAAATTAAAAAAAAAATTTTTTTAATGAAATGAGGACAGAAAGACAGTACACCCAGCCCATGGGAGGGCCCCCTGAAGATGGAGGCATCCGGAGGTGGGAGAGGGAAGCAGATCGTGGGGAGAAGTTACAGTCAGGAGGCGGAGTGGGGGTAGACAAAGCCCTCCCAGCCTCCGATCTGTGAGGCTCCACCAGAGAAATGACACGAGAAGTTGAAACGAGCTGGGAACAGATCTGGCTTTCTTCTGAGTCACCCAGGGAAGGAAAATGGAAAATTCCCAGTCTCCCTCTCTCTCCTTCCCAAATGGGAACACGGGTTCCCAGGCGGGGACGGCATAGCCTCGGGTGTGAGACCAGCTGGCGGGACACCAGGGTCATCTTGAGTGGCGGCTCGCTCCTTTCTGGCTCTCTGGGTGCTCCCTGCTTCTGGCTCTCTGGGTGCTCCCAGCAGAGCTCCCTTACCAGGCCGCAGAGCGCCAGAGGCCCAGTGAGATGTTAAGGTTAGTGCTGCTGACGGTTTTGGGCCGCTGCCTGACGGGGGTGACTCATGCAGAATGCACCTTGCCTGGACAGTGACGCTTAGCAGAGTCCATCACGGCCAGAGGAAACTACAAAGCCGCTGCCCAGATCTCGTGGCCTGCCCTCACCACAGAACCATCTGCTTGTCTCTATTGCCACGTGCACAGTGCTGCGAGGAGACTTCTGCCTCCCCGCTCTGTGCCTTACCCGGGGATGGCGGCTCCAATGCCACAAACCTGAGGCCCAGAACCTGCCCTTCTGTTCTGCAGGGGTATGTCCACCCCCACCCCCCAGCCCCCAGAGGAGGCTGAAACCAGGCTGGACGGTACAATTCCAGTGGATAACACATAGAGGGAACCTTAGCTGACAACAGAGAACATACCCATGGAGGTACCATCCTGAGAAACCAAGAAATCAACAGGTGGTCCTCTGAACGCCTTTGGATGGCAGCTTCTAGTCTCTGCCTGGAAAGGCGAAAGGATGACGCACGCACGAGTAAGTCATGCTTTGGTACAGGTCACGAGGCATGCCCTGAGTCTACCCTGGGGACTCGAACGAACTGAACTGAGCTACACTCGCTGAAATTTTGTCACAATTTAACGGACAGCTCTAGGTGCTTTATACAAGAGGTTGCCTTGTTCTATGTTTCCAGAAGGATAAAGAGGTCCACTCGCCCAGGGGAGTTATGCTCATCCGTTCAGGCTGCTGGAGCGGGACTACCCCAGACTGGGGGGGAGGACGGGGGTCATGCTGCGAACACTGATGTCTCACAATTCTGGAGGCTCCAAGTCCAAGATCAAGGCGGAGGCAGATTCTGTGTCTGCTGAGAGCTGCTTCTTGGTTCACGGATGAGGTCTTCTTGCTGTGTCCGCACGTGGTGGGAGGGGGAAGGAAGGCCCTGGTCTCATCAGGCCAGTAATCCCCTCACGGGGGCTCCACCTTTGTGACCTAGTCACCTCCCAAAGGCCTTAGCTACAATCACCATCACCCTGGGGTTCGTGTTTCAACATATAAACTTGACGGGAGGGACTCGGAACATTCTGGAACATTCTATCTGCGGCGGTTGTAAAGAGCAACTTGGGTTTGGGAGTCGGCAAGGTGGGGTGGGGATCTGGGCCCCGGTATTTAGTAGCTGTGCCATCTTGGGCCAGTTACTCAACTTCTCTGAGCCTTCTCTGAGGTGGGTAAAGCCGGGGTCATTCCAAGCACACCCAGGGCTGGCACAGAATCAAGGCTCCGAAGGGCGTGAGCTTGGACAGTATGGGATGTTTGTGCTTTGGGGGCAGAGTGTCCATCATGGGAAGGTAAAGGAACTTCAGTTAATGTTCTAGAAGCATCTGCCTGCCACAGCGTCAGCCTCTGTGGATACAGACGGGAGTAAGTGTGAATGCTGACGTCAGGAGCCCACCGTCTACATCCCACTGAAGTCTCACCCCACCCTCGCTGCCCCAGCAGAAGGGACATCGGCATCACTGCACTACGGCCTGAGACATGCCAGCCAGACTGGGGTGAATGAGCCCCAGCTCCTCAGAGCCACGTGTGGCCTCAACAGCCAGGACGGCACGCAACTGGGGCCACTGTGAGCCTAAATCTCCTCCCACACCAAACCGAGTTATTCCAGGTTCGAGAGGGGAGTCCCAATTGGTTCTAAACCTCTGCTGACTGCGTCTCCCGCATCATGAGGTCCAGGCCCTACAGGCGATTGAACAGACTCGTGGAAGTGGAGGAGAACGGTGGCCCCGTGCCCAGCAACCCACACCAAGTGGCAACGAAGAAGCGGCCCGCTGGGCTGAAGCGTGTGTGAACCACGCTGGAGGTTGCGGGAACAGCATCAGCTTAGACCAAGGGACTTGGCCGAGCCCCAGCTCGCGGGGTCTCCCGTCCTTACAAAGCTCTGGGCTGGACCCCTGCACACGAATGCTTGCATGTCTAGGTTTGTGCAAGAGCATCTGTTACCCCGGGCTCAGAAAAACACTGCCCGCTCCCCACCCCCCCACCCCCCACCGGGCCTAGAAGAAGAGAAGTGGAGGGCATTGCGTTGAGGACGCATGTGAAGACGGGGGGTTGTAGGAGATGTAACTGGCTGGCTTGCTTCTGAGAAACGGCTGTTGGCGGAGCCCTACCGACGGCCACGCATCCCGAGTGGGTCACGAAGGGTAGATGCTTAAGGCCCAGGAGGGCTGAGAGGCAAGAACGTGAGCATTTCAGCAAACCAGTACCTCACTGGCTCATTCACACGATGCGAAGGCTCAGAAGAGAGGCCATTAGATTCTCCACATCTGCAAACAGAATTGCTGAGAACCAGGCCCAGAAATAAAGCACAGCCCCCAGACCGACCTTAGATGGGTTATTTTCTTATACCTGGGCCCAGATCATTATTCTTTTTTTTTTTTTCAAAAATTTTTTTAAATGTTTTTATTTATTTCTAGGAGAGAGAGAGAGAGACAGCGTGAGCAGGGGAGGGTCAGAGAGAGAGGAAGTCACAGACTCTGAAACAGGCTCCAGGCTCTGAGCTAGCTGTCAGCACAGAGCCCGATGCGGGGCTCGAACCCACGAACTGTGAGATCATGACCTAAGCGAAAGTTGGACGCTTAACCGACTAAGCCACCCAGGCGCCCTCCAGATCATTATTCTTAGAGCCAACGCAGCCAATGGAATTAGGGTCTTCTTAGATGGAGCTTAGATGGGTTATTTTCTTTAAAAAATTTTTTTAAATGTTTATTTATTTTTGAGAGAGAGAAACAGAGCATGAGCAGGGGAGAGACAGAGAGGGAGACACAGAATCCGAAGCAGGCTCCAGGCTCTGAGCTATCAGCACAGAGCCCAACGTGGGGCTCGAACTTACCAACTGTGAGAGCATGACCTGAGCCGAGGTCGGACACTTAACCGACTGAGCCACCCAGGCGCCCGTAGGTGGGTTATTTTCTTATACTTGGGCCCAAATCATTGTTCTTAGAGCCAATGCAGCCAATGGAATTAGGGTCCTTGTTGTAACTAATTAAAGACGAAGGCCACAAGGTGGCGTGTGGGCCTTTATAATAAGGGAACGTCCCTACCTTGAGTTGGGCAGAACTTCTGAGCAGAGGATAAAGGATCCAGCGCACTGGCTCTAAATGGCTTCAATTTAACGACTCCTACTCAATTGCCGGGTGCTCCCAGGGTGCTCCGAGAAATCGGAAGGGGTAGAAGGTTCTGTGGGAACACTGGCTGGTCCTCAACACCCAAGCACCAAACACCGAGGATGCATTTCTTGCTGTTAGCTTTTTGAGGTGTGAATGGCATTGCGGCGGGGGAGGAAAATGTCTCTGTTCTTAGGAGAGGTGTGCAGAAGAATTGTCTGAGACATTTTCAAAGGGGTCGGGGGTGTGGGGACGTATGGAGAGAAGGGGAATAAAGAGAACATAGTAAATGTTGAAGCTTGGTGCAGGGTATGTGGGTTTCTAGGACCATTTTCAACTTTTTAAAAAAAGTTTATGTATTACTTTTTTTTTTAGTAATCTCTACACCCAACATGGGGCTTGAACTCACCACCCCAGGATTAAGAGTTGCATGCTTCCAACTAAGCCAGCCAGGCGCTCTGACCCTCTTTCAACTTTTTGATGTGGCTTCTGCTTAGACTTCTGTTTACAGAATATAGTCAAGTGGATTGTACAGTAGGGTCTGTAACCTACAGGCCGTGGGCCTAACCCAGCCCATGCCTGTTTTTGTAAATAAAGTTTTATTGGCATAAAGCCACACTCACTCATTGACATGTTGACCATGGCTGCTTTCCTGCTACAAGGGCAGAGGCCTGAGTAATCGTGTGGCCTGAAATTTCAGCCCCAAATACTTGCAATCTGCCCCTTTCCAGAAGTCGGCTGACCCCTGCTTGAGGAGAAATCATGTTTCAAGTTAGTTACACAAGGGGAGCTAAATGCCAGAGGTCAATTACACTTCCATGAAGCCGGAGGGGAAGAGAGCAGCTGCCTTTAAAACGTCTTTGCAGGTTTTGGGGCGCCTGGGGGGGGCTCAGTCCGTTAAGCGTCTGACTTTGGCTCAGGTCCTGATCTTGCAGTCTGTGGGTTCGAGCCCCACGTCAGCCTCTGTGCTGACAGCTCAGAGCCTGGAGCCTGCTTCGGATTCTGTCTCCTCTCTCTCTGCCCTTCCCCCACTTGCACTCTGTCTCTCTGGGTCTCAAATAAACATTAAAAAGAAGAAAAGAAAGATCAATAACTGAGGGGTGCTGGGGCACCTGGGGGGGTCAGTCGGTTGAGTGTTCAACTTCCGCTCAGGTCACGATCTCGTGGTTCGCGGGTTTGAGCCCCGCGGCAAGAGATTCTGTGTCTCCCTGTCTCTTTCTGCCCCAGCCCCTGCTCATGTTCGGTCTTTCTCTCTCTCTCAAAAATAAATAAACATTAAAAAAAAAAAAAAAGCCTTTGCAGGTCTTGAATAAGATTTCCCCAAACTTCAAGAGGACAAATTGCCGAGACCATGTGGGATAAGTAACGCTTTCTCATCCTCTGTCACGGTAAACGTGAGTGAAATGGGAGACGACTGCCTGAAGCTGGTGGGGGGTTGTCACGGCACAGTTAGTGAGGGAGAAATTTAACAAGGATTTGAATGCCAAATAGTAAGGGATGATGTAGGGCAAGAAACCCCTCAGAAGCAGCAATCTGGGGGCAACAGAAGCACCTCTACAGTCAAGTCCAGACGCTCAGGCCTGAGTACCTGTTCTGAGCCACCTGCCAGGGGAAGGCACCTCTACCCTCCACGGGCCTCATTATTTCTCTCTAAATTGTCGGGAACAATGGTCTGGCAGCCCTCTAGCTTTCAAATCTTCTCACCTCCTGGGAACGGTTTCATGCAAAGGTAGCCATTACCCAGAAAGTCTTAGGACTCCACTTTCTTTCTTTCTTTTTTTTTTTTTAATTTTTTAATGTTTTATTTATTTCTAGGAGACGGAGAGAGACAGCATGAGCAGGGGAGGGTCAGAGAGAGAGGGAGTCACAGACTGAAACAGGCTCCAGGCTCTGAGCTGGCAGTCAGCACAGAGCCCGACGTGGGGCTCGAACCCACGAACCCTGAGATCATGACCCAAGCGAAAGTCGGACGCTTAGCCGACTAAGCCACCCAGGTGCCCCAGGACTCCACTTTCTTTCACCCCACTTTCTTAAAAAGTAGGCTCCATGCCCAAGGTAGGGCTTGAACTCACAACCCTGGGATCCAGAATCCGATGCACTATCGACTGAGCCAGCCAGGCGCCCCGTTTTTATCCCATTTTTAGAAGAGGCAAACCAGGGCAAAGACTGGGCAATAGGGATCCCAAAAGGGCTTTAGAATATACAGTTTAGCACTTGCGGGTGACAGGCACTTCTCCGGGCAGAGCTCCTGGCACCAAGGTGGGTGCATTTAAAGACGTTTGACACACCAGTGGGCAACCAGTTAGAAGCCAGAGATGGTAGCTCTTCCCAGTGCCGCCACCCAGGGAGGGCTCACATTCTCACTGGGGCGACCTTGCCCCCTAAGGGAAAGTGGGCAGAATGAAGTCGTTACTCTCGGGACGTATAAGGGACAGGTGTCCATACAGTGCATAAGCAGATTTCACGCAGGGCTCATGGCAGCTCTCTTCCCAACAGCCCCAAAATGCAAACAGCCCCAATGGCCATCAACAGCTGAATGGATACCCAAAATACGGGGCGTCCACACAGTGGAATGGTATTTGGTTTTAAAAGGAATGGAACAGGGTGCCCGGGTGGCTTAGTCGGTTAAGCGTCCGACTTTCGCTTAGGTCATGATCTCACGGTTCGTGGGTTCGAGCCCCGCGTCGGGCTCTGTGCTGACTGCCAGCTCAGAGCCTGGAGCCTGTTTCAGTCTGACTCCCTCTCTCTCTGACCCTCCCCTGCTCACGCTGTCTCTCTCTCTCCTAGAAATAAATAAAAAGCATTAAAAAAAAATAAAAAATAAATAAAAGGAACGGAGCACTGACTTATGCTACTGAGTGGATGGACTGCGAAAACGCTAAGTGAGAGAAGCCAGTCACCAAGGACCACATACTGCCTGAGCCCATTTACATGAACTGTTCAGAAACAGCCAAATCCATAGAGCAGGAAGTAGGTTGGGTGCCTGGGGGAGGGAGGGATGGGGAGTGGTCGCTTAACGAGGTACAGGGTTTTACTTTGAGGTGACGAAAGCGTTTTCGTCTACGCAGAGGTCGTGGTCGCACAATTTTGTGAACGTACTAAAAGCCACTGAACTGTACATTTTTACATGCATTTTTAGAGGTGCCTGGGGGGCTCGGTCGGTTACGCGTCTGACTTCAGCTCTGGTCGTGATCTCACAGTTTGTGAGTTTGAGCCCCGCGTCAGGCTCCGTGCTGACCGCTCAGAGCCTGGAACCTGCTTTGGATTCTGTGTCTCCCTCCCTCTCTACCCCTCCCCTACTCGGACTTTGTCTCTCTCTTTCTCAAAAACAAACATTAAAATAAAATAAAATTAAATAAATTAAATTAAAAAATAAAATAAAATGGTTCATTTTATGTCATGTGAATTTCACCTAAATTGAGGAAAAAAAAAAAGAGCCAAACAATTTCATGGGGGAGGTGATGAGGAAAAACTTGTCTGAAGTTCCTGGGGTGGGTGGGGGAGAAAAAAAGGCTGAGCAAAGCCAGGAAGGGGGTTTGGGGGGGGCCTGTAGGAGAGCCTGTGGGCAAAGTCTTCTGCACAGAACAGGAGGTGGGGCTCAGGGCGGGCGCCCCCAAGGACCCAACTGTGGCTTATTATTTGGAACGAAAGTGCAGCCAGGTCCAGGACACTCTGACCCTCCTTTGCCCCCCTGAGAGCGGGAAATCCACCTCCCTTGGGCTTGGTACCCTCCTTCTGCCAGGGGAAAGAGGCATTTGGGGGCCGAGAAGGCTGTGGAAACAACCCAGGTTGCTTCTCCACTAATCTGCGACCCCCACACCCAAACCCCTTACTCTCGATTCTTCACAAATGTGTCGTTTGTCTAGAAGGTACCAAGCTGCCCGCTCTGGGCACTCCTCTGAGTGTCTTATGGGCTTTTCTACGGGCAACCCTAAGTAAGAAATTACATTTATTACTAGCTTTTCTCCTGTTCATCTGTTTCGTGTCAATTTAATGGGCAGACCAGCCAAAGGAGCGAGCAGGGAGGAGGGAAGTCAATGTCCTCCTGTCCTGCGGCCATGACCGAGGGAGGACATCACCGTATAGTAAGTGGTGGGTTACTAGAGAATTCCAAAACCCAATGCGGGGCGCGGGGACAAGGTTTTGGAGACGGGGAGGAAAAAACGAGCCTTCATTCAGAGTGCTCCGACTTCCGCGGCTTGAATATGAAAGTCCCCGTCAAGATCTGTGTCCTTCTTAGGGAAGCAGTTGGGAATTCTGGCCCTGCGAGGATTCTTTCTAGAACTGCCCGCCTGGTTCTTCCCCAGATTTCTTTCCTTTATTCTGTCAACTTCTTTTCCGAAGTTCACTGAACAAGGTGCTTCTAGCTCTTTCTAATCCCCAGAAAGCTTGCCGTCACTGTCTTCAGCTGTGTTTTTTTGTTTCGTGTTTGGTTTTTCTGCTCAGCCAAACGGGGAAGGAGAATTTCCTATGGAAACAGTAGCCTAACTTGAAACTTAACAAAAAACCACCCTCCCCTGCACCCTCGTCGCCCCCAAAACTAAAAGCCTTGCAAGGGGATCCGCTGTCACAAAAACCTAAATGGTACAGCGTCGGCTCGGCAGCTGGGGGCAAGGAACAGGTGCGGTGGCTGGGAGGTGCGAAGGCCGTGTCTGGGGCTCTGCTCACCGTGTGCAAGAGCCAGCAGTGCCGCGGCGGGTCCAGAGCAGGCAGCTGAGAGAATACAGTGTGTGCCGGCCGCCTGCTGGTGTCACGAGGAAGACGCTCAGGGAAAAACGTGAGAACCGGAGGTCAGAAATCCTGGGCTTCCTAGGTTCGAGAAGGCAGCTGTTTCCGTGCACCCCCCAGCAAGAAAGGAGCATGAGAATCGCTTTGAGCCACGCAGGCTCTTTAAACAGCTGGACTCAGCTGTGGTTAATAGCAGGCTGAAGTCAGGGGGCGGGGGGAGAGACAGGCAGGCACGGGCAAGGAAATGGAGCAGACTGGAAAGTTCTGGAAAAGAACGATGATCACAGGCAAAGATGGGTGAGTAGGGATCGTTGCCCGAGGAATCACAAGCTGGTAAAAATAAAGGCACCCAGGGCTCGCCCCAAACCTGCACCAGGCAGAAGTACACAGACAAGGTGCCCAGCACCCAGGGAGGACGCACCCCCACCCCCCAGTCATGGTGCGACCAGGGAGGCCTGGGCTCAGGGCAGGAGGGGTGCAGCAGCCACTCTCCCCTCCACCATGGGGGGCGGGGGCGGCTTCACGGTGCCTGCCCAGCAGTATCTTGTCACTGGCAGCACTGGCCTCTGTGCTTCTCGCTCTTTCTTTTTCCAGATGGCACTTTGTACCGCAGCTGTCTGGCCCCTGCACCCCCACTGAATGTGTAGCAGGGGGAGGGGAGTGTCAAAACTTCTAGCTCATGGGGCTGGTCCCCAAGAAGCCACACTGGACGGACGCTGGGCAGGACGCAGGAAATGGGTAGGAGAGGGTTGGGGTGAGAGGCACAGATGTGGTGGAGCCCCCAAACCTTTCCTTTTCCTCCTGGGCGCACGGGAGGCGTTCCTGAGGCTCCCCCGGGGTTATGCTGTGGGTGGGTGCGGGCACGACTCGTCTGGTCCCTGAGGCAGAAGCGACACATGTGACTTGTCCCCTCCGTCCCTCTCATGGTCATCTGCTGCAGGGACTGCGGAGTGTGGATGAAGGAGTTAACTACCCCCCCGGGTCCCCACTGGTGGCCGTGCTGCTGCGGCCCAAGCCAGAGAGTTTCTGGACTGAAGGGTCCGCCATCGCGGACAGCCTGACCTCGCAGAGGCCATCTCCCTGCGGAGGAAGCACACCCGGGGGGCACTGGCCGCATCGGTTTCCGGGACTTCATTCCCAGCCCCCTTGCGTAAACTGAGTGGCCGTGCCGCCCAGGGCCACCCCCAGCCTCCGCGTGTGGGGGCCCCCAGACATGTCCCTCCGCGCTCACTGCCCTTCGGGACGGGTGGACGATGGCCCCACAGTGTGCTTGGGAGCCACATATGGCAGGTGGACAGCAGGGCCCCCGCCCACCCCGCTCCCCGGCCCGGTGTCAGGTGAGCAAGAAAGTTCTATTGTGTTCGAGCCACGGTATGTTTTTGGGTCTATTTATTACAGAACCGGCATCACCCTAATACAATCATTGCTAATGGCCATAATACAGTTAGTCTAGAATTGCACAGAACTTTAGTCACCGCAGGAATGTCCTTTCCTCTCGAGATTCTAAGTTTTCAGAACTGAAACGTTTAGAAGGTAAAGTGGCTGCAAAGGATAAAACCAGTGCGAGGTAGTTGCTACAGTTGGCGGTAGTGTGGTTGTCCGGAGCCGGGGCTCCTCGGAGGTCAGACACCCCGGATTCCCGCCCGCTGTCCCACCAGTGAGCGGCGCGCTCGGGCTCCCCGCCTGTGCGGCAGGGGGCTGGCGGGGCCCGCACCTCAGCAGAGCTCCACAGACCGGGGCCCACGGGCCAGCCCAGCCCAGGGCCTGTTCTGTCTACGGGCCTCGAGCCGAGAAGGTCGTCTACGTTTTTAAAAACAAAGAACATGTGACCTTACGTGGCCCGGAAAAATAACTGACTACCTGGCCCTGCCTTAGAGGGCGGCCGTGAAGAATACAGGTTCGGCCAGTGCTGGCTCAAGGCAAGCTTGCAATACAAAAGAACACATGCAATACAACTGTCGACGTCTCCAGAAATAAAGCGGTCACAGGGCCAAGCTCTGCGTTCCGTCTAAATGAACATCCGCTCCTTTCCTCCAAAAAACAAACAAGAAAACGTGAAGAGCTACGTCTGGATTATTATGGCCACAGGATACTTTTCAAATGAAAAAGGCTGCTGGTAATCTGAGTTCATGTACCTGGAGTATGGAGAAAGGCAAACAAGGATTTCCCTTTCGAGCGGTGGAAGGAAGCCTAGAACGCAAACGCTGGACTCGGTTTAATGCGCTAAGAAAGAGACGTTTTAAAACGAGAACAGGTCTTTCAGGAGGTGTTCTGAAATGCAAAACCGCCTCAGCAACAGGATGACTGCTGGCTCCCACGTAAAACAGCTTCGCCGTGCGAACGCGCTTCCGACGGAGCTCCCCCGTGAGGTCTGGGTGGACGCGCCTGAGTCAGCCTTCCAGAATCGGGCTAGATGGACGTTTCCAAACGAGAGCCGTGTGGCCACACTAGCCTGAGGAGAAGGCAGGCTAGTTTTGGGCACAGCGTTTCCCAAAGCACGTCTGCAAACACTGGACCTCGAGGGGGCTGTGTGTGTGTGTGTGTGTGTGTGTGTGTGTGTGTGTGTGTTGTGGAGGAAAGTCCTGGGGTCTGAGAAGCAGGGAAGACACAGCACAGTACGCTCTCCTCTCATAAAGTCACATCACACGACAGTACGTGACGGGCCCGAGACCCACCGCAGCGCAGGACACCGGCGAGCGCGTGGCACAGGACCGCTGCTCTCCGCATGGCCCGCGGGGACATCACGGACAACGCGTGCTCCGCGGGGCGCCGTGGACACGCGGCACGTCGTGCAGCTGTCGCCTCGTCAACGACGCACCGGCACCTGCCTTTCTCCCTCTGTGCCAACGTCTCTAACGTCAGCAAAGGGCCGCAACGTTCGCATTACAGCCAGGTGCCCTCAGCCTTCCCGGGCAGCTTATAAAACTGCTGTTTGGCCGGGAACCCACAGAATAAAGGTACCCTGTTCACTCACCAACGTTAAGAAAAATTCAGCGGAGCCAAGCTTTGCATGTTGGGATCAGAAGGGAAGCCAGAGGCGTTCTGTCGCCGTCAGGGCCAGGCTTTCTGTTCCGAAACGAGACCGTGCAGGCCACTTGTGTGGTTTCTCTGGGTAAGTTCCATTTATTAATCATTGTACAAAAAAACCTTGGCATTCGTTTGAAGAGAAAAGGAAGTTACTATACCCAAATGTTTAGTATTTTAACATTGCAAAAGTCCCACTTTCTTATGACAGGACTTCTTTAAATGGAGAAAACTTTTGGAAAAAAATTTAAAAAGAAACTTACGATTTATTAGAGTACAGGAGATCCAAAACACGGTTTTAGAAAAATATAAAGTGCCCAAATACCAACTTACACAGGTGACACAGGCTTCCTGGAGCCAAATGAAGCATTCATGAAGAAACACATTTAAAAACGGTCTAGATACATATTTACACTGGGTCAGTAAAGGTCAAACCATCCTTCTTGGCTTTGATGTTGCTCTAAGAAAAAAGGAAACCAAACCAGGAAACCAGCAACGATAACTCAGCATGCTCCACAGTCTGTTAGTAATGCTTCTGTTAGTATTACCTCGAGATTAACTAGTTCTCACCTTTAAACAAGAGTAGTGTAAGAGCCCCGGCCCGCCAGGGCCGGGTGCCGGGAGTGGCCGGTTTCCAGGCCGCCCGGGACCGTCAGGCTCTGGATCGGGCTGGCGGGGGTGGGCCAGACCCTCGTCTCTTTCTAACAGCGGCTCACCAGCCGTCAGGGACTAAGTGGTCTCTGGTGGCCTCCCCAAACCTCGGTCATCCCGGGGCTTCCAAAGGGGGAAACGAGGCCGTCATCAAACGGGGTGTGGGGCACCACATGCAGATAAATGCACAGAAGGGGGGCGAGGCGGGGTCGGATCGCAGCCCGGGAGGCCTCCTTGCTCCCTACAGCAAGTGGGGTCTTTTCGATTCCGAGAGAAGCGTAAGTAGGACCTAACTCCGGAAGTTAGCTTCTGCCTGTTAACTACGAATTAGCTAGCTCGCGTGAAGACTGGCAGGTGGAGAGCGGCGGGCGCACGGGGGCCAAGGGTGTGGAGCGGGAGCCTGGGGACCTTCGGGGCGACGGGGACGAGGGAGCAGGACACGCCCGCCTCCGCCCCCCGGATGGGCACCCCTCAGATGAAAGACGTCTTACTGCGTCCGCCCTGCCACAGCCGGCTGGGTCTGAGGAGGAGTCTGGGTGGTGACAGGGGACGTGGAACCTCCTCTTTCCTTCTTAAAAAATGTGTAAGGTTCAGGATTTCTTTTTTTCTGACTCCAAAAGTGAAACCTCCTCTAGGTCTCTGGAGACCAGAGTGTGGTTTCTAGAAGTGAACGTTTTAACACCAGATTGCGTTTCCTACTATAAGGAGAACCCGTCACTGACTTAAGATCTATTTACGATACTGGAATAATTTTTAAAATTAAAAGAGGAAAAAAAGTACTTATTTCAAAGGAGGAAAAGTAGACGACTGTGGGAAAATCCATCCATAAAGGCCATGACGGTGCACTTTCTCACAAGATCTCACATGAGGGAGACAAGAAAACTAAGGATTCGCAGAGAGGGGAGCGTGGACCCGGGGGGAACCGGGAGGGCAAGGCTCGGCGCGCTCCCGCTTCAGATAAAGGAAGGGTGAGGACGGCTGAAATCTGTTTCACATATTGGAACAAACAAGCCGGATGGGTCTGATCAGCATCCGTGGGTGAACGTCCTTGCAGCTGAAGAGCAGCGGAAAGGGCGAAGGGGCCCCGGTCCCCGCCCCGGGCCACGCGCTCTGCGGCGAGCCCAGCAAGGAGCCGGTGCGGACGCGGAACCCCGTCGGTCCGGCAAATGGAACGGTCGGAGACGAGTGTAGACAGACGTAACGGGAAGTGGGCAGGAAGGAGGACTCTACAAGTGTCGACTGTGAGGCCTCATGAAGACAGAGTGTCACAGACTGTCACCACAGGACAAGCACACAAGCCATGCCACTGAACACAGTGCCGTCAAATGAATTCACTAGTGTAGCGGAGAGCGACATTGTCTTTGCGGCTGGAGGAGAGCACACGTCACTTAAACTTGGCAGGAGGCAGCCGGCGCCACTGGCTAAGTGGCTTTCCTGGTGGTGTGAACCCAGAGAGATCCGTGGAGGCGTCTTCTTCCGGAATCCTGTTCTCCTGGAGACAGCGGCAGCAGCAAAGGCTCGGGGTCCTCGACTGGACGCTACTCTACGTCCTCCTTCTTTGCACTGTAAATATTCTGCACCGTTTCATACACAGACTCCAGGTCCTCTGGATACCGGATTTCTAGCTCTGCGTTGGGGATGTAGTGAGTGCCGGTAAACTCGGAGAAATAGCGTCCCACATCGGGGTGCGAGATTTCTTGAGGCTCCACGTTATACTCCAAGTTTTCTGTTGGTAAAGAGGCACATGGACATTCTTGTTAACACGGGCATTTCTGCAGCATCGTTTATCCAGAGAGCATCCTATCGCTCGCCCCCTTTTGTGTGAGGCGGACGAGAAGGAAAGGCACGTGCATGGGGCCTGGAGGAGGTAGCGGGAAAAAGCAGTGGGGACGGGCGGGGGGCTGGAGGAACGCGCCCCACCGGCTCCACACAGAACAGAGAATGTTTCCCATTCTCTGGGCACGAGGTCGGGACTGGCGAACTACAGGTGCGTCACGTTCCTCGGACTCGATCGCGCAAACAGCCAAGCGTACAAGGCCCAGGGTACCCAAGCCTGCCCGCCGTCTGCCACAGTTCGCCTCATGGAGCCCCCACACCACGTGGCTGCACGTCTGGCCCCCGCCATCTGTCTCCGCTGGTAACTGGGGCTCCCACGCAGACCTCACCTCGCCTCGCCTGGGCCCTGCCCGGTGCCTTTCAGTGCCGGCTGCGGGCTGCGCAGGCGAGCCTGCCCTGGGCTGTGGGGAAGCCGCGGGAGGAGCCGATGGGCGGCTCGCACCTCCCACCTGTACGGATGTGCGTTATTGCTACTCATACGGTCTCCTAGGAGACCCTGCTACCTCCTCTCCCTGCTCGCCATTCTGCCACCAGACAAACAGACTCCTTAAAACCACCAGGAGACATATGTACAAGGTATTCAGAAGGCTGACATCTTAGGGGCGCCTGGGTGGCCCGGTCAGTTGGGCGCCTGACTCTTGATTTCGGCTCAGTCATGATCTCACGGTTTGTGAGTTCGAGCCCTGCACTGGGCTCTACCCTGACAGCGCAGACTGCGTGGGATTCTCTCTCAAATAAAAACATTAAAAAATAAAATAAAAGGCTGAACTCCTTTCACATCGCTTTTCCCCTCCAAAACTTTGAAAAATGGCTCCCCCAAGAGCCTGATGGAAGGACAGCGTCGAGCCCCCCACTCAGAAGAAGCAGAGCCACACCCCCTGGGCCAGGCCCCAGGAGGAGCTGGGCCAGGCAGACCGTCCCACTGTGACCGGGGACCAGGGCAGGCTCGGTTCTGATTGGGAGAGAGCCACACTCCGCACTGCCTATCACTCACTCAGATGACAAACGACTCTCTGTGCAAGCCTAGCCCAGGGCCTGACACAAACAGAGCAGCCAACTGTCCCTAGAAGAGCCGGGGCAAACGTCCTGAAATGCAAATCCAGGACATCTGTGCCCTCCCTCCAGAGGCCCTGCATCCCCAGCATCCACAAGACCCTCTTCTGGAAGCATAGACTTTAACTGATGCTGGGAGCGGGAAGGAACTGTGTGATTCAGTCTGGGACTCTTCTGGGTTTTTTTTTTAACAAAATGAGAAGGTATGTGAAGAAATTCTGTGCTAACAGCGACTGGTTTCTTCAGGCTGCGTCAGTGCGACACACTCAGGGCCAGCAGTCTGAGAACCGGTGCTGCCAAGGAAAACACACACACCGTGTGCGAGGATGAGCGCGGAGATGAGCCCAACCTTACTCAGCGAGCGCGCAAGGGCGGTCTAACGGTCCACCGCAGCTCGCCGTGGCCGTGACCTGGTTTCCACACGCTGCGAGGGAAGGGGGAGGAAAACACACCACAGACAGAGCCTGGGGGCCACGCAGCAGGGCCGCCCCGTCCACGGCACACTATTTCCCTGTACTCTTACCAATGGGCGCTCACAGCGGGCGTGCCAGGCACCGTGGCAGCCGGCGTGCACCAGGGGCTCGTCACAACTCCCGCCTGCAGCCCAGTAAACTGTGACACAGACAGAAAGGCCTGGCCCAGGATGTACGGGGACTCAAACCCAGACAGTCCAGTTCCAGGGCTGAGGGCATCAGAGGAGGAGACACACGACAGAGGGCTCAGGGGCGGAGGAGGGCTGACCGGAGGGCCCGCGTGGCCCCAGGAGGGCAGCGCAGGCTCCGGCTGCCGGTGCTCTGTGGACGCAGGAGCCTGAGGGGAAGGGGGCTGAGCCGTCTGTGAACACAGGCAGCTCCCGTTACGCTGGATCTCTACGGAAAACTTTATTTCCTTTAGATTTTACAGGTTTTCTCTTTTCTGCTAATATGAATGTATATATTTATTTTTATAACTAGGCACCATGCCCAGCGCATAGCCCAAAGTAGGGCTTGAATTTACAACCCTGAGATCAAGATCTGAGCTGAGATCAAGTCTCAGGCGCTTAACTGACTGAGCCGCCCAGGTGCCCCGGTTTTATAGGTTTCCTGTGCTGCAGCTAGAAAAAACAAGTGTAAAAAACCCTCAGCTGTTTACCATCGCCACCGGCTGAGAAATGGCTCTGCTGCACCTGCCCTGGTCGCCAGTGTCCCCACCAGGCCTGAGGGCTGCAGCCATGGCCGAGGGCTTCGCGTGTTCCTGCCAAGAAACACGGAAGTGTTGGGGAAGGGGCCAAGACTCTGGAGTCACCACCAAGAGGCAAAAAAGCCCTTTGCTCTGCAGGGACCACAGCCACCTGTCATCGGTACGGATGATGGAAATATTTAAAACAAAAAGAATTCAAGTGGCTCATTCAGAACAGCTGCTCTACTGCCGGTCTGCCCAGAGCAGTGGTTCTCACCCGGGGGCTGCCCTGTCCCTGGCGGGACACTCGGCAGCTTGTGGACGTGGGTCTGACTGTCACAACCGGGCGCTGCCACTGGCATCAGCTGGGAGGCCAGGGCCGCCGCTTGACAAACGCCCACGACAGTCCCCACCACAAAGTACGGACTAGGCCAAAATGCCGACAGCAACTGCTCTGACGGATTCAGGTGTCGGCTTTAGCATCACCCACCTCCCACCCTCACCCCCACCCCCGCCCCGACTCTTTTTCTGTGTGTTAAGTAGCAGCTCCTGAGTGTTGCAAAGAGGACAGGAAGTCAAGGTCAGGTTATGGGAGAAAAAAGTGACCCCAGCGGCTGTGCAGAATCCTGTGTGTGGGTCCAAAGCGAGGCACGGACAGCACAGACCGGCTGGGAAGCCACATGGGAGGCCGGTGGCGTGGACCTTCACAGCCATGCCTGGCCAGTAAGGAGGGGCGGGGCCTGGGTTCTGTGCATTACCTGCCCAGGCTCCTAGCAAAACAGGAAAGAAGGTACTAATACAAAAACATTTTCAAGGAGAAAAGATAACGAAGATGGTACTATGTATTATGAGGGACAAATACGAATCCACTAAATAAAGTTAAAAAAAAAATTCACCTGAAGTGTACTGAAAACTCTAAGCAATACTAAACTTTCGTGAGCAAAATATCAAACAGGGCCTACCTAAAAGTCCCAGAGAAATTCTTTTTTTTTAAAACGCTTATTTATTTTTGAGAGAGACAGAGCATGAGTGGGGAGGGGCAGAGAAAGAGGAAGATACAGAGTCTGAAGCAGGCGCCAGGCTCTAAGCTGTCAGCACAGAACCATGAACCAGGAGATCATGACCTGAGCCACTCAGGAGCCCCAAAAGTCCCAGAGAAATCTTAACAAGCCTTTCCCAATTTCCTTGACATTTTCACAGAAAATGTGTCTACTTGTTTTTGAGAGAGCTAGCGAGCATGGGCACAACAGTGGGAAAGGGGCGGTGAGAGAAGGAGCCAGAGGATCCGAAGTGGGCTCCCCTGTTCACGGACAGCACAGAGCCCGATGTGGGGCTTAAACTCCCAAACCACGAGATCGTGACCTGAGCTGAAGTGGGATGGCTAACTGACTCAGCCCCCCCAGGCGCCCCGTGCCTGCGTACAGCTACCCAGGGGCACCTGGTTGGCTCAGTTGGTGGAACGTGCGACTCTTCATCTCAGGGCCACGAGTTCAAGCCCCATGGAGCCTACTTAAGAAAAATTTCAGCTTCCCAGGTATCTAAACCCAGTTCTGTAAAGCTACAGGGCCACCATGCAGAGTCCCCCCCTACATATAAAGAGAACTTGGTGATGTTTCTGTGTGTTTATGATATGAAACGTACTGTAAGCACTTATCTGCAACTCATCATTTAACTGCAGCTTAGCATTCTGCAGTTTGGACAGGCTCCCTGGCGAGCCTTTCAATGACACTGCTGTCCTTTCCCGACAAGAACAGACACGTGTACGAGCGTGTCTCTGGCGGAAGGACTGCCAGGACAGGAGAACGAGCACATCACCCCCCGAGAGGGCTGAGAATGCAAACTCACCCCCACGGGACTCCTCACGCACCAGCCGGCACGTGCAGACTGCCAGGGACAGCCCGAGGGTGGGACAAATTACGGAGGCGGGAGCTGACATTCGGGGAGGCGCTCCATGTCGCGAGCCTTCCCCGAGGGGCTTGGTCCCTCCGTACAAGACTACGTCGGGACTGTGCGGTCACACTGCGGTGAGTCCCCGGCCTTCCAGTGCGGGCAGCGGACTCGGGTGCGGACCATCTGTGAGGCTCGCTCTCTGCAGGGTCTCAGCACGGGGACGGGAAGCTGCTCAAGTGTGCCCCGTAGCGGGAGCAAAAGTTATCCACGGGCACCCCACTTGGGTTAGCTGAAATCTCACATGTAGAGAGAAAAACTCTCTTCATCGTGCAGACTGAAGCTCTCTGAGGGTGTGTGTGGCTTCTAATCCACTCCTCCACTCTCTGTGGAGGGCTTACAATTAGGGAAGCGCTCATCAGCGGGCTCTCCCCAACAGGGCTACCGGAGCCAAAGGGTGCAAACTTAGATCATGAAGAGATCTGAAAACAAAGTAACCTGATGCAAATAAATTAAACTGGAAAGGTGCAAAAAATACTTAAGTGTTAGGATTTTACTTTTCAGTAATCTCTCCACCCAACATGGGGCTTCGACTCACAACCCCGAGATCAAATACTGCATGCCTGGAGTGCCTGGGTGGCTCGGTCACTTCAGCATCCAACTCGTGATTCTGGCTCAGATCACGATCTCATGGTGTGTGAGACTGAGCCCCCTGCCAGGCTCTACACTGACAACATGGAGCCTGTGTGGAGTTCTCTCTCTCCCTCTCTCTCTCTCTCTCTGCCCCTCCCCTGCTTGCCTTCTCTTTCTCAAAATAAATAAATAAACGTCAAAAAAATGAAAAAAAAAATTCTCATATTAAAAAAAAGCATGCCCTACCGATGGAGCCAGCCAGGTGCCCCAGTGCATTCTCCCTCTCTCCCTCCCTCTCTCTGTCCCCTCCTTCACTTGCACTCTCTCTAAACAAAATTGAAGTAATTCAGGAATTTATGGGAGGAGAGGGGAAAAGTGACAGAGAAATAAGCAAGGAAAACGGGAGGGAGACGGAGGGCCAGCGAAGCTCTCGTTCACAGAAATGGGAGAGAATGGCATTGGCAACTCTCCTATGATTTAGGCGACGAGATTCAACAGGCGCCGAAACAAAAATGAGGGATCACGGTTCCTGGGAACAGGATATGCGCAGGATGTCAGTGGTAGCTGCAAAGGGAAAACTGTGTCTTACGTGGACCACAGCAGGCCTGCCGACAGTGGGGCACTGGTCACCACGCACTCCGGAGGGGGCGCAGGAGACGCACACAGCAGCTGACAGTGAGCAGTCGAGCCAAAAGTATTAACCGGATCGGATCCAGCCTCGGGCTCTGCCACCAGTTTAGGACTAACAGGTAAGGACACAGCGAGACAAATCCAGAATGCTGGGCAGTCTGCAAGCCAGCCGGCCGGGCTCCTCGGCCAGGAGACAGGAAGGAAACAAGGTGAGGAGTGCGGAATGAACCGGCCTCACGGGGAGGAAACTGGCGACTGACTGCAGCGTGTGGGTCCTGGCTGGGTCACATGGAGCAGCAAACAGCCATCAGAGCTGTGCCAGGGGCAAGTGGGAGACGGACCACGGACGAGCACCAGACAGCAGACAGCGTCTATTTGTTACACGTGGCAACCTAACTGCAGCGACGCCGAGAAACAGCCTATTCTGAGAAGATGCCTGATTGAGCATTTAGGTGGTGAGGTCTGCAACAGTCTCTCAAAAAGTCCAGCAGAAGCTTAACATCTCTACCCACTGAGAAAACAAATACGGTAAATGCTAGCTGCTGAATCTAATGGACGGTGTTTGGGGTATTCGATGTATATTTCTGACCATCTTGCATATTTGAAAATGCTTATAATCGAAAGCTGTAAAAAAGGAGGTTAGCATCTTGTTAATGACATGCTATTTACACTCACCTTGTTATATTACACTTACTTATTTTGAGAGAGGGCAGGCGTGAGGGAGGGAGGGGAAGAGAGAAAGGGAGAGAGGAGTCCCAAGCAGGCTGTGTGCTGTCAGTGCAGAGGCCACGGTGGGGCTTGAACCCACGAACCGCGAGATCATGACCTGAGCCAAAATCAAGAGTCGGACGCTCAACCGAGTGAGCCACCCAGGCCCCACTGCATTTGTGTTTAGAAGTTCCTGTGAGACAGATGCGAGCATCCGCGGGGGTCTGGAGCACCCCATGGCACGCCTCCTCACCAGACAGGCAGAGCGGGGTCCTGCCCTACACTCACGGAGCTTCCGACGGAGAGAGCCAGATGGTCAATGGCAAATCCTGCAATGCCCGGGGGGTGTGAGGACCTGGAAGGGGCGGGTGTCGGGGAGCTCGAGCAGGGGGCAGCTGACCCAACTGAGCCCCGTGGGGGAACCGCTGGGGAGAAAAGCTGCTGGAAGGAAGAAGGAAGGGACATTAACCTGGAGCATTAGAGAAAAGAGCCTGCCCGTGAGGGACAGCCACCTGTGTGAAGACTCGTGCGAA
The DNA here is from genome assembly GCA_017311185.1 of Proteles cristata cristata. Taxonomy (NCBI): domain Eukaryota; kingdom Metazoa; phylum Chordata; class Mammalia; order Carnivora; family Hyaenidae; genus Proteles; species Proteles cristata. The sequence goes on along the minus strand of JAESUZ010003459.1, from coordinate 112,532 downwards.
AGGACGGTCTCAGGGACCGAGGTCTGGCTGGCTGGGGTACGCCGGGGGCGGGAACAGGGAGGGGCTGTGACAGAGGGTCCAGGAGAGACAGCAGGACACAGGCAAGGGGTCTGGGGCACGGAGGGCGGGCGGCGGGAACAGAGGCTGGTGGGTGGAAGCAGGAGAGACATTCGGGAGATACAGCTGACGTCCTAGGGCAAGGACAGAGAAGACGGGGTGTCCCCAGAGCCCCGGAGCCTCTCCGCGCCCACGGCCAGGGTGCACTCTGGCCCCACAGCCCACACCCGGGCAACAGCGACCGGGGGCCGACAGGGCCCCGGGGCAGACGGACAGCTCTGGTCCGGGAATACTGGCTGTTCGCTTCTAAGACCTTCTCAAAGTCTCAGAATTTCAAACTAAAAAAGGCAACTTTGCTAACCCTGCTCACGGTCACTCAGCTCAATCTCAGTTTTAGAAAGCAGAATCGCGACCAGATTTTTTTTTTGTAACCAATTCATTACCATACCACAACTCTAATAAACCTCACCCCGCAAGTCTACTTAGACCTGTTAGGGATGAATTCCCGAATCCCCAACACGGACACCAAATTCAGAACACCTGAAACTGCACACCCAGTTCCACCTACTCTAAAAAGCCTATTTTAAAGTTGATATAAATGTTTCTAGAAACTCAAACGTTAAATACTAGATGTCTTAATATCAACCATACGTAAAGGGGGACAAAGGCACACCCACAGTGGACACTGGCCCGCGGTGCTGGGGAAGGGACGATCCCCTCTGTTCCTGGGACAGGTGAAGTGCACTGCTTACCAGGTGATCAGTGCGGGTGCAAGAGCCCACCGCGCCATCCGATAATCTCTAAATCATTTGTTGGCTTTTAGACACTGTTAACATGATTTTGTTTTTAATGGCACGGTGTCAAAAGTGAGATGATGTTGCCGTCGGCCCCTTCATCTGACAGGGCGCACGGCCTCCCCTACAGCTGGCCCAGCACGCTGACGAAGACTAAGCGACCTGCACGGCCTCAAAGAACACACCTCTCTTGATTCTGTTTACAACCCTCTCTCAGCTTCTGACCAGTGAACATTAATAGGAGACTTTCTAGTCTTTCTGACAGTTCTGAGATCTTCACGCATCTGATACACAATCCCGAATTAGGGAAAGCCTGCTGTTTCAGGTCAGACACAAACAGGTGTGGCCATGACGCTTAAGGACGGGGCTCTCCGCCAGGGTGTCGGGTTCAAATGCACACTGTTAAGTTAAACTTTAGATGAGCCCCATGTGCTTCGGCTCCCTCATGTACAACACGGTACGGTGACAGTATCGCTGGCTCTCAGACGGAGGTGATACACGTTAGAACACTGCCTGTCACACAGCAGCACTACCCGAGCCTTTGTGGTTATTTATTTAGTTTTCTTTTAGTAATCTCTGCACCCAACACAGGGCTCGAACTCACAACCCCAAGATCAAGAGTCGCGGGCTCTCAGACTGAGCCAGCCGGGTGCCCCATATTTGTGTTCGTTTTTATAAGATGAAAGCTGGGAACGCTCTTGACAGGCAGCCAGGCAGTACATTCACCCCAGTGAATGGGGGAGCAAAGAAAGAGGGCACCCACACTGGAGGCATCTGCCCCTACAGACGCCGCCCCCTCCCCCCGCCACGAGGGCCCTGGACCAGCACCTCTCAGGGCTGGCAGTGGCCCCAGACACCACGGAGCCCCTGCTGACTGCGAGGGGCTCTCAGGGCCAGCGCCACGGGCTGCGGTTCCCACAGTGGCCACTCGAGGGCATCTCCGGGGACGCGGGGCCGGCTGCCTGGCTTAGGATGCCCGGGGCTGCTGGGGGCGTCCTCCCAGCACTGCCTGCTCAGTGCCCGCCAGTTCAGCCAGGCCGCGTGGGCAGGGCACCGGCCGGCCCTCTTGCCTGGAGGGAGTCAACGGCAGGGCCTGGGCAGCAAGACTTTCGGGAATCTGAATGGCAAAGGTCGGCAGAGGTCGGCAACAGCGCCGGGTCGTGGGTGTGGCTGTGAGGAGGGGAGAATCGAGGGGCAGGGACTGTCTGGCCCAGGGCGCGGCTGCACCGGGGCACACCCACCCACGCTCAGCAGAACCCCGGCCCTGATGAGGTGAGCCATCTCTAAACAACGGTGGCCACAACACCGGAGTGCTCCAGCGTGTGCTCACGTGGGCCTGTGTGTCAGCACAGGTGGCGGCGGGGCTGGGTGCTTACCTTGGGCTGCATATCTACAAGAGCCGTCCTCCACCAGAACATTATAGAAAGGCTGATGATGGCCGTGAGGCAGGCTGTGGACGTTCATGTTTCGGATCCACTCGTGTCCCATCATGCAGGTGGGGTCCCAGCCATAGATCACACAGTTATAGCCGTACCTAATTAACGTAAGAGCAGTGGCAAATCAGCTCCCTGGACCTTGTCGCGGCAACTATGAAATACGTAACTGATGACGGGGCTTCTCTGAAGTTCGTGTTCTTGCAAATCTCCCTACTCTCATCCCCGTGAAGCACTTTTCAGGGCCCCTTCACAAACCCCTCTATCAAGACAGCACTTCAGGTGGAAAAACCAGACTTCAACCCAGAGTCACCGACAACTGGTCAGCGAACCGAGGAAAGGGGTCAGGACCCAGGCCTGAGAGCAGTGCGTAGTGGGTGGGACAAGGGCCTAGAGAGGAAACGCAGAACTCGCAGGCTGGCTTCATGACACGGGACAGAAAAAGAGTCCTTATACCAGGAACGAAAAATACAGCCCAGAAGGGAAAAGAGGACTCAATTCAACAGTATTGAAGGACCCAGATTCAAGGACATTAGGATATTAGGATTTAATTTAATTTAATAGGATATTAAAAACCTATAGGACAACTGGGGAAACAGGACCTCTGACTAGATCTAAGTGACGAGGTGAAGGAGCTGGTTTTTTCTGAGATATGACAAGACAATGGAAAACGTACTTTTAAAGGAGAGAGCAAGGCCTTACCCTTTTAGTACACACTGAACTAGCTACAGGTGAGCCGCAGATGCAATGACACCTGGCACCGGCTTCCGGGGAGGGGCAGGGTTAGGGGGATGAAACAGTGAAGGGGGACCATCCCCACAACTGCTGAGGCTGGGTATGGGAGCATCGTCGGGCTCACTATACGCGTCTCTACTCATATCTGCTTGAAATTTCCATGTTAAAGTTGAAGAAAAAAAGAATGCACTGAATGAACAAAATAGGGGCGCCTGGGTGGCTCAGCAGGTTGGGCATCCGACTTCGGCTCAAGTCATGATCTCACGGTTCGTGGGTTCAAGCCCCGCGTCGGGCTCTGTGTGGACAGCCAGCTCAGAGCCTGGAGCCTGCTTCGGATTCTGTGTCTCCCTCTCTCTCTGACCCTCCCTCGCTCACGCTGTCTCTCTGTCTCTCAGAGATAAATAAAACATTCTAAAAAATAAAATAAAAGGACAAAATATACTAGCTCCAAACTAGGACAAGATATTTGCAACATATATCAGACACTAGTAATAGGATAAAGGGCTAAAAACCCATAAGAGGAGTAACTCAGATGAAAAACGGACACACTGGAAGACGTGCTTAATAAAAGGAAACTTGAATGAGCTTCTTTTTATAGGTTTACTAGCCAATCCGCGCCATCCCTGGGGAAATGTGACACAATGCAACTCCAGTCCCCATTCCCTACGTTAAGCGCATTTTAAAGCTCTGCGGCACCCCGTTGGGGAGGACAGGAACCCTCCGCTCCCAGCCTGCTGGTGGCTTATAAATCGTAACCAGCACAGTCACCGTGGATGCAGTTTGGTTTTGCCTCGTAAATCGACCCTGCGCTTGCCCTGCAGCCGGGTTCCTGGGGAAGGAGATTAAAGGGAGCGTCAGGACAGGAGGAAATGAGAGGAAAAGCCCCGGCTTACATATCCTTACGTTAGAAGGCCCTGAGCGAGGACAGCAAGTCTCTTCTTACAAAACAAAAAGGGCAGACGCGGTCCAGCCTCGGGCGGCTCCTGCAGTGGCCAGTCCGTCGCCGCGGCTCCCGGGAAGCGCGCTCGCAGGCACGCGTGTCCTCTGCTGCCGCGCGGGGACGGCCGCCACGGCCACTCACCTCTTATGCTTCATAATGAGCCCAATGGAGTAGCAGACGTCCCTGTGCTTCTCGTGGGAGCGCAGCTTCACCTCCACACCCACCTCCTCCTTCTTGCGCTCGATGTGCTCTAATGTGTGCTGCACCAGGTAGCCCACCGCCCCGTGCTGCCCGGGGTCGAGGGTCTGAATGTGCTGCAGGATGTCAAGCACCTTCAAGACAAGACAGAAAGACTAGGAGATAATATTTTCATTTAGGCCTTTTCTTTTTCGCAGCACGGGATTTAGAGCTACCTAACCTGGCAAAGGACGGCAAGGCGGGGCCGTGCTGGTGGCCCACGGGTCCGGGAGCCGGTGGTCTCACCTCGAACACGGGGCAGTGGCCCCACACCAGATGCAACCAGCAGGAACACGGGAATCGCTTAGAAACACGGTGGGCCGAACAAGCGAGGGGGACAGGGCAAGAGCCTGCCGCCCCCGGCATGTCTGATTAGGGACTCCCACAGAAGGTTCTAACACTCGGGGGTCAGCGTGGGGCTTCCATTTCTCATACACAGAGAGGAGATGACTTTAACACGCCGCTGATGAACTGGGAGCAGCCGCTTCAATCCAGACCAAGGGGATGTATAACAGAGCTGCCTCAACTACGCAAGGAAGTGGAAGGGGCTACAGAGAAGCCACCAAGGGACGCCCGTTAGCTTAGCTGATGAACATGTGGGTCTCAAGGTTCTGAACGCGTACTGATCGCTTCAGATACTTGAACTCACAGCGGAATTCCGAACTCACGCGGGCAAGGAGACACCACGTCTGTGCGGAGTGTAAATGACTAAGCTGCTCGCGGCAGAACTGACTCCAAGGTTGTTTTCCTACTGTACACAGTGCTGCTAAGGGAACCACAATTCAGACAAAGTTCTACACACACCACACCCCCCTATTGCCACCCCCACACCTCCTCCACATCCACCCCCACACACCACACCCCCCACATCCACCCCCACACACCACACCCCCCACATACACCCCCTATATCTCCCCATCCCCACACCACACACACACACCACATACACACCCACATACACCCCCCACTCTGACCCCCCACATACACACACACCACACACACACCCCCACACACACCACCTAGCACCTGTTCTCTGATGGCATTCAGCAGAGGGTCTCTGACATGTTCTTTTGGAAACAGGATCTTTTCCCATTTACTGAGCCCTAAGAGGACGTTAAGCAGAGTGACCTGGAATCTAGTCCCAGATCCAGCAAACTGTTTTCACCTTTAGTTTATTCACGTATCAAATGATGACTAATAACTGTCTTATTTCCTGATGTATTTTGACCCACTGAAATTGTTGTGAAAACTAGTTTTTTGCAGGGTGCCTGGGTGACTCAGTCAGTTAAGCATCCGACTCGACTTCAGCTCAGGTTAGGATCTCACAGTTCATGGGATTGAGCCCCAAGTCTGGCTCCGTGCTGAGCACGGAGCCTACTTGGGATTCTCTCTCCCCACCCCCCCTGCTCCTCCCATGCAAGTGCCTGCACTCTCCCTGAAATAAACAAACATTTAAAAAAACCACCAAAAACTAGCTTTTTGCAATGTAAGATGTTATTCCAAACCCACCCCTGTCCTCCAGACTGAGATTTGCAGGATCTCAGTATTCAGTGAACGCTGCTTCTCCACTGATCACTGATCCGTGCCGAGCCCATCACATTTCCGATTTCACTTAATCCTCCCAATGTGAAGTATAGTCAGTGCCGATTTCCAAAGAGGAATCAGGCGTTGTGAAGTTAATGAACATGCCAGGGGCGTGAAGGTGTGGAGGGAGAACGTGGGCCCGGGGAGGACTCCAAATCTAAGGTCTCAACCGCCATCTCACCCGAGCAAGAGCAGGAGCATTTTAATTCACCGTCGGGAAAATTTTCAAACACATAAAAAATGGGGTGCCTGGGTGCTTCAGTCAGTTAAACGTGTGACTCTGGATTTCAGCTCAGGCCATGATCTCACGGTTCATGAGTTCAAACTGCATGTTGGGTTCCATGTAGACAGCGAGTGAGGAGTAGGCTTGGGATTCTCTCTCCCTCTCTGCCCCTCCCATGTGAGTGCCCTTTCTCTCTCAAAATAAGTAAGTAAATTTTTTTAAAAAATCAATAAAATTGCTTAAAAACACACATACACATGCACAAATGGACAGAATGGTATAACCCTAGGCCCCTCAAACTTGGCTTCAACTAGTATCAACTGAGAGCCAATTTCCATCCACCATCCTACCTTTGCTTTAACTGGTACTGTGCTGTAACATGGGGGACACTAATAATATTCATCCTTTGAAGCTACAAGCTTCGGATGTGCACGGTGTGATTCTATTTCCATTGCCTGCATGTGGCTTTCTTGTGCTCCTATCCACAGCTCCAACCACAGCCAACGCTTGAACACGGGGTTGACTATCTGGGTCCACCTGTACGAGGATTTCTTTAGTACAGGACTGTGGATGTATCTTCTCTTCCTTGTGATTTTCTCAGGAACATCTGCTCTCCTCTAGCTTACTTTATTATGAGAACACAATATGTGACTCAGGTAACATACACAATACGTTAATCACCTATTTGTTACCCGTAAGGCTTCTACTCAACAAGCTATCAGCTAAGTTTTGGGAGAGTCAAAAGTTACATGTGAATTTCTGACTGTGTCAGGGGTCAGCGCCCCTAACTCCCCTAACCACAGACAAGGGCAGACAGAGAATCCCAGGCAGGTCCAGCACTGTCAGCACAGAGCCCCATGCAAGGGTTGACCATAGTTACTTTTGACTACACTTCTGCTACCAAGGTTTCCCTCCCTAACTAGCAGCCCCTCCCCCGCAGATAAGCGGAACAGACCTAACTCGAAGTCTTCTAAGCACAGGGGAAGGTTTGAACTGACTTGTAGCATCAGGAAGAGACAAGGTTCGGGGATAATTACTGCCCCCTTCCCCTGATGTGCGGATAACATGGTGAAAGGAGAGGGCAGAAACAGAAAAGACCCCACGACAGGGGCCTGGTGTGCTCCTGAAGGACCGAGCTCAGTGCTGGGGATAGTGAGGGCGCCATGATGTCTCCAACCAAATGTCCAGGCTGACAATCCCAAGAGCCCACAATTTTGGGGGCAGGGATCTTGGAACACAGGGGTCTATCACTCATGACTGGCAACCTTTACTGCCAAGAGCCAGAGGGTAATTGAGGATTTGCAGCCCGTGAGGTCTCCGATGCAACCACCCTTCTCTGCCCCCTTCTCTGCCCCCCATGGCTAGAAAGCAGCCTGCGACAGAAATGTAAGCAAATGGGCCTCATTCGAGATGTGCCTCTGATACAACACACCCACAAAGCCAGGTGGCAGAGCGTGCTGGCCCTGTCCTGTCCCGACTGCAGGGTCCCTGTGGCTCTCTGCCGAGTGCCCGGCTCTGCCCATACTTCTACTTGTCTGTGGGCTCTTCTGCTTTGGGGCTTCAGCCCCCAGATGCTAATGCGGGAGCCCCCACCGGATGTCGTCAGACAGCTTCACCCAATGGCCCCCGGTTGTATCAAACCCAACAACCCCCAAACTGAACACTTTCTCCTGCCCCTGAAACAAACCTGTTCTCCAAACACCTAGTTTTGTGAGGGGTGGGGGGGAGGGGCAGAGAGAGAATCCCAGGCAGGTTCAGCACCATCAGCAGAGCCCGATGCCGGGCTCAAACTCATGAACCACTGTGAGATCATGACCTGAGCTGAAAGAGTTGGCTGCCCAACCAAATGAGCCACCCAGGGGCCCCAATAACCACTTTTTAAAAGTAGGCTTCCAGCACGGAGCCCAATGGGGGCTCGGACTCATGACCCTGAGACCAACACCGAGCTCGGATGCTTAACTGACAGCCACCAGAAGCCCCATCCATATACCCACTTTTAATGTGCCCAAACAGTATCCCTTGTTGGAAAATCTGGATATCCTCTCCCTCACCATCTAAGGAAATTCCTTGTCACTTGTTCAAACGATTTTCTCGAGCATGTCCTGGTCCTGGGCCTCGTGCAGAGAGCCAGGGAGCCACTACGGTGAAGAACCACCCAGAGGCGGTCCCTGCCCTCCAGGACCCAGGCCCTGGTGAAGGCACAGTACACGAGCAGCCAGTGTCGGCGGAGAAACCTGTGCGGCAGGGCAGGCACCCAGACTGCCGTAGCCAGGCTCGGGGAGGGGGTTCAGCAGCAAAGGGGCTGAGGCCCCAGGAGAGGGGTTTCAGGCAGCGCCCTGGTGCGCACCAAGCGCCAAGGCCAGAGAACAGTCGGATGGAGGATGTGCGGGCAGCACAGAGTACGAAAGGGGCAACTGAGAGCTGAGGCCGCTCAGGCTGGAGGGCCAGGCCGCCGAGAATCTCGTAGGCCACACCGGAGGGAAGGAGCCTGACCTTCAAGACCCGGGGGCAGCCACTCGGAGGGCTCTGAGCGCTGCGGGGGCAGGGCCGACATTTTATGAAGACTGCTCCGGCGGCCGTGCACAGAACGGGTTCAGAGCGTAAGAGTGCAGGGGGCAGCGCAGGCGGAAGGCCTAGGGGACGGGCCTTGCGCAGACGTGCGGCGGCCATCTGGGCGCGTGGGTCTGGAGCCCCGGGTCCAGGCAGGACGTCAGCCAGGGGCTGTCAGCCTGTGAATTGTAACTGAGGAAAGGAGGCAAGGAGGCCAGGGGAAAGGCATAAACAGAAGTCTATAAACTACCCTGCAGGGAAGAAATACAGGACAAGGAACTAGCAACAGCCTGAGAACCACAGACCAGAGTCAAAGGAACAGAGTGTTTTGAGCAGCAAATGCCCCTCAGTGATCAACACAGATAAGGAAAGACAAGTATCTATGGATTTGGCAACAAAAAGAATGGTTTTGGTAAATGGGTCATGGGCTCCCTTGGCAAGAGCAGTGTGTGGGGGGGAATGATCCCCACGCTCCGGGGCGCGGGCGGGAGGCAAGGCACGCAGCCACCTGGGGCTGGAGCCCTGCAGGGGAGGGGAGAGAAGGAGGTGGCCGCAGGGGAGTGCAGCAGGGATGTCTTGGGAGCACTTTTCAGTTTTTTCCCAAAGATGAGAAAGGCTGGAGTCAGCAGAATGCCGATGGCAGAAGCAGGGAGTTGTAGGCGCAGGAGACATAAAGGAAAACGGGGCTGCCTTGGAAAACCGGAAGGAGATCCTTTCCAGGGAGGCGTGGAGGAGGAAGGGGGAAGGGCGGGCCACAAGTCAAACTGAGGAGGGGGGTCTGGCAGCAGGAAGAACAGGCCCGAGTGCCGGCCTCACAGTCCCCACCCCCCACAGCCTGCTGGCCCACAGAGGCACCAAACCGCCCGTGCGCAACTCCTGATGCCATCGCCGCCTGCACGGGTGACCTCGGCAGGTTACCCGACTTCCCGCTGCCTCAGTTTCACTACTTCTAGAATGACAAAAACCCAGCACCCACCCCACAGGGTTTGGTGCTGGTGACTCAAAACGTGACCACCCTCCACTCTCTCTTTCCGTCACAGCCATAAGGACCCTGGACTAGGACAGTGACCGAACGGACTTATGTTTCTTCACTCTTCCTGATTTACTTCAACTAAAAACAAGCTGACTTTCCAGTCTTCCCAGTTTGGGAATGTTTCCCTTTTACCTAATAAGGCCAACTATTCCAAGTCCTCCAGAAACTGATCCGAAAACCATTTTCGGCTGCCCACGTTTATGTGCACACATACCCTGCGGGGAGGGCCCGCAGCGCCCGGCCTGCCCACCTCTCTGCCGGGCATAGGCCACTCCCGCCCACCGGACAGCCTGCTTTTCTGCCCTCTGAAATGCTTTCCCACCCTTCAAGGTCCACTTGAACACTCTCTCTGGAAAGGAGCCTTTCCCCATGGCTTCAGTGGCCCCTGGAATCTTCCTGATCTTCCCCAGTCTTCCAGCTCTCTCTGGGGGCGTTAGCCTAGCTCAAGCACACACTCCCGGAGGGGGGCCACTTTGCATTCCTGATCCCGAATGAGGGGATCAACCCCAGAAGCAAATCAATGGTCGTCGTGAGGAAATGCGAATAAACACCGGGCACTTGTTCTGGTGACATGTGCTTGGCAGGACGGCACTCTCGGTCACCCAAGGAGGACACTAAGGTACTTGCCCAGCGCACAGTGTGGGCACGAAACGGAGTCCATCATCAAAGGAAAGGATGTCAGCGCGCCTGCAGACTCGCCCCCAGGGCAGATGTGAACCTTACCCCCTCCGAGGCTGCTGTGTGATGGAACACAGAATTTGCTTCTAAAAAGGGTCTCAGCATTCTACAAATGATCTCATTCCTTAACTGAAGAGAAGAGTAGCAAAAAAGGGTTACGTATATCCCAGCATCACAAAAATAAAGCGAAAGAGGAGAATGAACGACTGAGCTGTGGACAAGAGGTTCTGGGAAGCAGGCGGTACCTTCGGTGGAGGGTCTGGTTCTGGCCGACCACACGCTGTGCGGGAGGCCATCTGCCACTTGGGCTACAGATGATCTCTGAGAGAGGAGCCTAGGGATGTCCCTACTGACGAGTCCTTTCTCACCACAATTCCAGAGCTTTGAAGTGGGAACAAATGAGATGATTTGGCTCTAGGCAACGCAGGGTCACACTATTTGCCCTTCTCTAGTAACGGGCGGAGGAGTTTACCGCGATGTCCCTGGGAGCACCCAGAACAAAGTTTTCTCACCAGGCTGCCCGAAACAAACAAAACGGACTATTAAGACATCTCCGTGGAAAAGCCAGGGCGCGACGGGAACACGCAGCCGCCCCCACGCTGGGACGCCTTTGGACTCACACACCCACTGCACCCCCAGCGCGCCGAGGGTCGGGTCTGGTCGCAGGCGCCACGTCCTCTGACGGTGCTTGCCGCTGAGAACGGCGGAGCCCAGGTGGGGCTGTGTTGAAGTTCAACAGTTTTCAAAGATGGAAACGGTCCGTGAAGTCCAGCAGCTGGACCGGAACGCACCCGAGATCTATTTTTCCTTGTTGAACAGGGGTGCTCACGTGTGGTCAGTGTGAGAGCTACCAGCTCTGCTGGAGGGAACAGTTAAAGTTCTGCTTCCCCTTGCTGATTCAGGGTGACTTGGGGGAAACACATCTGGGCGCCCGTAGGTGAGTGGGGGCTGAGGCTCGTGGCTCTAGCTGCTATTTAAGGCACGGGCCACAAAGACACCGGGCAGCTCCGGCAGTGCCACCGAGGGTTTTAGATTAAAGGGGACAAAAAACATTTATCTGACGGGTCAAGATCGGGAGAGTAAGTTCACGTTTATGCCCCACGGTGATTGATATGAGGATAAATTTCAAAGAGCCGCCTTTCAAGCTAGTTTTCCCTCTCTAAGGCAAGTGCAAAGCATCAAAGTAAAATAATTACCTTCTCTGGCCAGATGCCCAGGTGAAAGTAGAGCCTGGCTTGCAGGAGGAGCAGCTGCACCTGGTCCGGGTACATCGCCAGGTAGAGATCCAGCGAGTCTCGCAGGAGTTGGTAGGACTGGTCGATGCCTTCCCTAGTGGGGGGAACCAATCACGGCCTCACTTTCTGCTTGCCTCACAGCTCAGACCCTCGTTTGCAAGACCCAGGTTTTATAAGTAAGGGACACAAAGCCACACACCTTTTCGGATTCTGATACTTTCTCTCTGTTCAGCAAATACTCACAATGATCTTAATAATAATAATAATAATAATAAAAAGCCCCAGAAGAAATGTTAACCTTTATACCCCACTTTGGTGATAAGCATGAAAGCCATAAGCACTTTTGGTAACACTGCACGTAATTAAAAGTAAGTCCTGATTGGGTGGAGCAGGGAGGCCTCGTAGGGCGGTACGACTCTTCTGCACAAAAGCACAACGGTGGGTACGTCACTGCGCGTTCCCGCAACCCCACAGAACGTGCGGCACCGAGAGTGGAGGCGAGTGTTAACTATGGACTCTGAGGGTGACCCATCCGTGGGCTCCAGCAGCTGTAACTAGTGTCCCACTCTGATGGGGGATGTTGGGGGGGGAGCGGGGGAGGATGAGAATTCTCTGTACTTTCTGCTCCGTTTTGTAATGAACCTAAAAAACACATTCTACTTTAAAAAAACAAACAAGTCCACCATTAGAGAACTATGACTACAGCACACAATCTTCTATTATTCCTGCAAGACAAGTTTCTTTGGGCTCAGAAGTGAAACGGGTTCATACTTTTGTCTGTCTTCTTATTTAAGTGATAGAAACATATAAACCAAAGGACGACAAACCACTGGGACCGGAAAACATCCTGCCCTGAAAAATTAGCTTTACAGGTCTCAAATATTCTGGTGGCTAAAGAATGCGTTCAGTGTCACAGAAAACCTGCACGAGTCCGCTGCAGGAGTTTCAGTCACCTGGCACAGCCTCAGCCAGGACAGCATTCCGTCACAGGGCTGAGTTGCTCTCTGCGGCGGGCAGACAGCCGCAGACGGCCCAGCTGTGCCCACGGCATCTAGAGCTTGGCCGCACGGCGGGGAGGCCCCAGCACAGCCCTCTCTGCAGGGCAAGCAAGCCGGGCCTCCAAGACACGCACCTTGCGGGAGGGTCGGAAAACCACAAAGACCTTACCGCTTTCCCAGGCTTAAGAGGTTCCCCACCATTCGCTGTAACACCTTCTTCACGTTGACCACGCCGTACAGCGCCGCCGTCACGTGCTGGCCAATCAGGTATTCACACTCCTTCACCGTCAGCTGCTTCCCTTTCCCAAAAGCGTCTATGTAGATGTAGTCGAAGATGTCCAGGGTCGCCCTATCCAGACAGCGCAGGCAGTCAGCCAGCCAAATCCAAACCAGAGCGGAACGAGGCAGTGTCTAACATCCCCTCCCCCCGCCCCGCAAGAAGCTCAAATTAGAGGCTGAATATCAACACAGCAGCATTTCTACTTAAAATATTAAGGCCTCACCTAAAGTTTAAAATTGGACCCTTTAGACATTCCCTGCTGTGTTATGACTAAAGGACACAGATGTTTAGGAAACAGCACTGATGTATGCTGTCACACATAGTTCTGTGGGGAGATTAAGACAGATCAAACCAAGTTTAAGAGAACACAAGAGAATTTATTGACCTAGTCTACAAGACGCTCTATCTGAAGCTGGCTGGGAAGACCCGAGGCACTTTAGGATTCTGCAGATTAGCAGGCTCACCGTCTGTGGGCCCTGGGCCCCTGGGGCTGTGGGGAGAGTTACAGAGCCCGTGGCCTGGCCAAGGGTCCTGCCCCCAGCTCTGCAGACATGCCCCGGGGATCACCCAGGGCTCAGCCTGGGAACCCGGCTCCTAAGCAGACAGCTGAGCCCCTGCACTCCCCCATGGCACCCCTCCCGGGAACCGTACTATTGCGGGGGGGGTGGGGGGGTGGTGGCCGGAGCGGAGCTGTGGGAGGAGGTCACACGAAGCAAGTCCTCACCACCGTTACCGAGAACATTCTCAGAGGACTCCTGGGGGATTGAGGCGGGTATTTGTTTCAGGGACAGTTGCATTTTTTCTTCTTGAGTGCTAACTGTTCCACTTTGATCTTATGCCCACTGCAAACCATGCAGGAGACTTTCTCTTGGGCTGCTTAAAAAACCTCAGATTTCTTCCTAGAGTCATACTAATCTATTTCCTGGAGCAAGATAGAATGTTCCAAAAAACAAGAGAGTCTCTTCTACTCTTTTTATGAGTTTAGGAGAACCACACAAATTCACACAAATTTATAGACAGAAATCCTAAATAAAATAGGAGCAAATCAAATATAGCAATGTATTTTTAAAAATCCATATGATTAAGACAGATGTACCCCAAGAATGAAAGGATAAGTGAATGTTAAAATATTTCAGCACATATGGAGGAAAATGTATTATTTTATCAGTAGACACAGAAAACAGGTTTTGGGGAAAAAAAATTGAATGCCTACTTATTAATAAAACTTAAGCAGGGGTACCTGGGTGGCTCAGTTGGCTAAGACTCCACCTTTGGCTCAGATTCTATCTCCTGGTACATGAGCTCAAGCTCACTTCAGGCTCTGTGCTGAGAGGGCGGGGGGGGCTGAGTGGGATTATCTCTCTATGCCCCCTGCTCCTTGTGGGATTCTCTCTCCCTCTCTTTCTGCCCCTTGCTCACTCCCACCCTCTGTAACCCTCTAAAACACAATAAATTAATTTTTAAAAACTTAAGCAAACTAGGAATTTAGAAGGGAGCTTTGATAATCTCAATGAATGGAAATACTCCAAACATGCTTGATGATGACGTTTTAAAAGCTTCTACCTAAAGTCATACCCAAGACCAGGGTAGCTGCTGTCACTATTTCTACACAACTTCGTGTAAGAGGGCCCCGCCACCAGAGTTAAGTATAAGAAACAGATGTGCAGGGGCACCTGGGTGGCTCAGTTGGTTAAGCGTCCGACTTCGGCTCAGGTCAGATCTCATGGTTCATGGGTTCGGGCCCTGCATGAACCATGCAGGGTTTAGATTCTGTCTTCCTCTCTCTCTGCCCCTCCCCCATTCATGCTCTGTCTCAAAAATAAACTATAAAAAAAATTTAAAAAAGAAACAGACGTGCAAGAGCTAGAGAGAAAAGAAACAAAACTGTCATGATTCGTAGGCAATATGACCATCTATACTGGAAACCCAAAGGAGTTGACAATTAGCTCTAGTAATTTATTCAGCGAAGGAGATGACTATCAGATTTATACCTAAATATCAATCATATCCCTAGACGCCATCAATACTTCAAAAATGTAACTTTAAAAATTACCATTTACATTAGCACTAGAAATTTAAGGTACTTAACAAAGGAGTCTACTAAGAAGTTAAAGACTTTCATGAAGAAAACAACGAAATCTTTGTGGGGGTATACCGGACAGCTCACATGTGCAGGGAGGTGTCATGTTCACAGACTCAGTAGTGAAACACCAACACCACTGCCCGTAGTAGCTCATTAATCCAATCCAGAGGGAGCTCTAGTGCCAATTAGCACCCTCTGGGCTCCTCAAGGAGGCTGGTGAACAGATTCTAAATCTACAGAAGAGCAAGAGCCTAAAAATAGCCAAGGAAATTTTGAAGAACTCGCTGGGGGGTCTGACCTAGCAGGTACTAGTGATCAATAAAGCTACAGTAAGTAAAACAACGCAACGCGGTCTTGGTGCAGGGACAGATCAGGGACCAAGGGCACGAGGAACATGGGTCCGAGCGAGGAGAGGGCCTGGGGCCAAATGCTGCTTCACAGGCTGTGCGCCCCCACTCTTCTCACCAGCCTCCCGACTCCTTTGCCCTGAGGACCCAGCCAGGGGCTCAGGGCTCCTTTCTGCCCGGTGCCTGGGGCACTGACAAATTATTTCGCTGCTCATGTGCACTATTCGCGTACACTCACTGTAGCCCCAGGAGGAGAAATGGGACTGTTACCACGCACACCTGTGCCCAGCAGTAAGTTTCTAGGGCAAATAATATGATAATTGCAGTTTTAAATGCTTTATGCCATGCAGAGATCCTTGGTGGATTATTACATGGGCATTTAAGAATTATTTTTGAGATATTTGGGGAAATTGGTGTGGCTTATTTAGGGAGAGAGAATGGACTGAGAAAGCATACTTCCTGTTTACAATAATGGAAAATGGGTACCTACTACCCAAACAGCCATGCCATAGACATTTAGAAAAGGGTATCTGGAAAAGAAGGTCGCCCGTGCCTACCCTTTAAGGAAATACACACACGTAATGAACTATAAACATGGGCATGGGAATAACAGAACCCTGCAGGTAACTGGCGGTTATCTCTGCAGAGGACAGGAAGAAGGAGGGGATGAGGAAGAATACCTAGGCTCCAGCTATACAGGTTTTATTTTTTAAACTAGCGGGTAGAGACACAGAGACAAGTGACACCTCTCTTCTAGGCATGCTTCACAAATGCTGCTAGGTGTGTAACGCACTGGGCCGTCTCGATCCTCCAACCACTTGAAAAACCTGTGCTCCATTTTCACAGAGGAGGAAACCAAGGCTCAGAGGAAGCCGAGACTTCAAAGCTCTGCTCATCACTCACCAGAGAATATTACAAGGTCATTCAAAGAACAGGATACAATTAAATAACTGTTTCTTTTTCCTCTAAATGGCACATTTATTTTTTATTTTTATCTTTATTTTTGAGAGAGAGAGAGAGAGGGAGAGAGAGAGAGACAAAGCACGAGAAGGGGAGGAACAGAGAGAGAGGGAGACACAGAATCCAAAGCAGGCTCCAGGCTCTGAGCTGTCAGCACAGAACCCGACGCGGGGCTCAAACCCACGGACTGTGAGATCATGACCTGAGTCAAAGTCGGACGCTTAACCGACTGAGCCACCACGCGCCCCTAAATGTCACATTTAATGAGAAGATAGTTCTATTTGATGAACGATTTCTTTCACAAAAGCTAGACTACAGCTGAAAAACAGTTTTCTGTCCAACAGGACACCAAATTTAAAGAACAAAACAGAACTTAGTGACCTGGTCTATAAAATACACATCAGTCACAGATCTTATCTAAAAGGAACATCACTGATGATAAGAAACTGAGCATTTGCTTTGCACATGAGTGAAGAACACAGCTACCCTGCTCTCTCCCGCCCGCCCCCAGGGGGAGGGAGGAAGGGGGAAGGTTTTATGGAAGACTGCAGAATAAGACGTTCTTTTAAGAACTCTTTGATCTAGATGGACTTAACAGATATATTCAGAACATTCCCTCCTAAAAGGGCAAGATAACACATTCTTTTTAAGTGCATGAGTGACATTCTCCAGAACACATCACATGTTAGGTCACAAATCAAGCCTCAACAAATACAAAATGACTGAGATCGTACCATGCATCTTTTCTGACCATAATGCTTGAAACTTGAAGTCAACCACAAGAAATAATTGGGAAAGACAACAAATACAAGAAGGTTAAACAACATGCTACTAAACATGAATGGGTCAACCAGGAAAAAAAAGAATAAACAAAAAAATACATAGAAACCAATGAAAATGAAAACACAAAGGTCCAAAACCTCTGAGATGCAGCAAAAGTGGTCCTCAGAGAGAAGTATATAGCAATACACACCTACCTCAAGAAGTAAGAAACATCTCAAATCAACAACCTAACCTAACACATAAAGGAGCTAGAAAAAGAAAAACCCACAGAACTAAAGCCAGCAGAAGGGAAATAACAAAGATTAGAGCAGAAATAAATAATACGGAAACTAAAAAGACAACAGAACAGATCCAGGAAACCAAAAGGCGCTTCTTTGAAAAAATTAATAAAATTGATAAGCCTCTAGCCAGACTTATGAAAAAAGAGTAAGGACCCACATAAACAAAATCACAAATAAGAAAGGAGAAACAGATTTACAAACAATTAAAAGACTGTTATGAAAAACTATATGCCAACAAACTGGACAGCCGGGAAGTAATAGATAAATTCTGAGAAGCATATAAACTACCAAAACTAAAACAGGAAGAAACAGAAAACATAACCAGCAGACCCATAACCAGCAAAGACATTGAATCAATAGCAAAAAACCTCCCAGCAAACAAAAGTCCAGGGCCAGATGATTTCACAGGGGAATTCTACCAAACATTTAAAGAAGAGTTAATATCTAATCTTCTCAAACTATTCCAAAAAATAGAAAAGGAAGGAAAACTCCCCAATTCAATCTATAACGCCAGCATTACCTGGATACCAAAACCAGATCAGATACCACTCAAAAAGAGAACTACAGGCCAATATCCCTGATGAACACAGATGTAAAAATTCTCAGTGAAATACTAGCAAACCAAATCCAACAGTTCGTTAAAGGAATTATTCACCACAATCAAGTGGGATTTATTCCCGGGTGCCAGGGTGGTTTAATATTCACAAATCGGTCAACGTGATACACTGCATTCACAAAAGAAAGGATGGGAACCATACGATCATTTCACTAGATGCAGAAAAAGTTTCTGACATAGTACAACATCCGTTCATGATAAAAACCTTCAACAAAGTAGGTTTAGAGGGAAATAACTCAACGTTGTAAAGGCCACATATGAAAAACACACAGCGAATATCATCCTCAATGGGGAAAAACTGACAGCTTTTCCTTTATAGTCAGGTAAAGACAGAGATGTGTACTCTCACCACTGCTATTTAACACAGTACCGGAAGTCCTAGCCTCAGCAATCAGACAACCGAAAGAAAGAAAAGGCATCCAAACTGGCAAGGAGGAAGTCAAACTTCCACTATTTGCAGAGAACATGATATTCTATGTAGAAACCCAAAAAAACTCCACCAAAAAATTGTCAGGACCAATACACAAAGTCAGTAAAGTCATAAGATACAAAATCCACATATAGCAATCTGTTGCATTTCTACACGCCAATAATGAAGCAGAAAAAGAGAAATAAAGGCATCAATCCTAGTTATAATTGCACCAAAAATCGTAAGACACCTAGGAACAAACCTAACCAAAGAAGTGAAAGACCTGTACACTGAAAACTATGAAACATTGATGAAAGAAAGACACAAAAAGACAGAAAAACATTCCGCACTCATGGACCAGAAGAATAAATATTGTTAAAATGTGTAAACTACCCAAAGCTATCTACACATTTAATGCAATACCTCTCAAAATACCAGCAGCATTTTTCAGAGAGCTAGAATAAACAATCCTAATGTTTGTACGGAACCACAAAAGACGCCGAATAGCCAAAGCAACCTTGAAAAAGAAAAGTAAAGCTGGAGGCATCACAATTCTGGACTTCAAGCTATCTTGCAAAGTTGTAGGGATCTAAACGGTCTAGTACTGACACAAAAATAGACATTTAGATCAGTAGAACAGAACAGAAAACCCAGAAATGAACCCACAACTATATGGTCAATTAATCTTCGACGAGGCAGGAAAGACTATCCAATGGAATAAAGGCAGTCTCTTCAACAAATCGTGTTGGGAAAATTAGACATGCAGAAGAATGAAACTGGACTACTTTCTTACACCATTCACAGAAATAAATTCAAAATGGATGAAAGACCTAAATGTGAGACAGGCAACCATTAAAATCACAGAGGGGAGCACAGGTAGCATCTTCTTTCTAAACACGTCTCTAGAGCCAAGAGAAACAAAAGCAAAAAATAAACTAATCGGACTTCATCAAAATAAAAAGTTTCTGCACCGTGAAGGAAACAATCATCAAAACCAAAAGACAACCTACAGAATGGGAAAAGACAGGTACAAATGACAGCTCCAACAGAGGGTTAGTATCCAAAATAGATTTTAAAAACTCATAAAACTCAATACTACAAAAATAAATAATCCCACTAAAAATGGGCAGAAGACATGAATAGACATTTTTTCAAAGAAGACATACAAACGGCCAACAGACACACGAACAGATGCTCATCACCACTCATCATCAGGGAAATGCAAATCAAAACTACAATGACATATCAGCTTACACTGTCACAACGGTGAAAGTCAACAACACAAAAAAACAACAGGTGTGGGTAAGGATGCAGAGAAAGGAGAATGAACCCTCGCACACTGTTGGTGGAAGGGAACGCAAACTGGTGCGGCCACTTCAGAAAACAATATGAAGGTTCGTCAAAAAGTTAATTTAGCAATCACACTACTAGGTATTTATCCAAAGAATACAAAAATACTAACTCAAAGGGATACATGCCCCCAATGTTTATAGCAGCATTATCTACAAAAGCCAACTTATGGAAGCAGCCCAGGTGTCCATCAACTGAAGAATGAATAAAAAAGATGTGGTATGTTTACAATGGAATATTACTCAGCCATAAAAAAGAATGAAATCTTACCATTTGCAAGGATGTGGATGGAGCTTGAGGGTATTATGAGAAGTGAAATACATCAGAGAAAGACAAATACCACATGATTCTACTCATATGTGGAATTTAAGAAATAAAACAAAGGGAAAAGGAAAAAAACCCAGAAAGGCAAACCAAGAAACAGACTCTTAACTACAGAGAATAAACTGATGGTCACCAGAGGGGAGGGGCGTGGGGGGGTGGGGGAAACAGGTGATGGGGATGAAGGAGGGCATGTGTTGTGAGGGCACCAAGTGTTGTACAGAAGCGTTGAATCACCAAATTGTACACTTGAAACTAATATTACACTGGACATCAACTAACTAGAATTTAAATAAAAACTTAAAAATCAAAAGCAAGACTCCTCTTTAGACAAAAAAAAAAAAAAAAAAAAGAACTCTTTGATCTGATCTGCTTTCCAACAAAAGGACTTTACGATCCACCTAAAACCTTGAACTCTCAGTCCTATGATTTTTTTTTTAAGTTCATTTATTTTGGGGCACCAGGGTGGCTCAGTTGGTTAAGTGTCCGACTTCAGCTCAGGTCATGATCTGGCAGCTCATGAGATCAAGACCCACATCGGGTTCTGTGCTGACGGCTCAGAGTCTGGAACCTGCTTCAGATTCTGTCTCCATCTCTCTCTGCCCCTCCCTCACTCTTGCTCTCTTGCTCCAAAATAAATCAACTTAAAAAACATTTTTAAGTTCATTTACTTTAGAGTAAGAGAGAGTACACATGCGCAGTAGGGGAGGGACAGAGAGAGAGGGAGACAGAGAATCCCAAGCAGGCTCCAAGCTATCCATGCAGAGCCAGACACGGGGCTTGATCTCAGGAACAGTGAGACCATGACCCGAGCAGAAATCAGGGGTCAGACCCTTAGACACCCAGGAGCCCCTCTAGTCCTACTCTTTTTTTAAATGTTTATTTATTTTTGAGAGATAGAAAAAGACAGAGGGGTGAGGCAGGGCGAGGGAGACACAGAATCAGAAGCAGGCTCCAGGCTCCGAGCTGTCAGCACAGAGCCCAACGTGGGGCTGGAACCTATGAACAGTAAGATCATGACCTGGGCTGAAGCCGGACACTTAATCAACTGAGCCACCCAGGCGCCCCTGGTCCTAGTCTTTATAGTTACTTACAGATGACTGTAAACTCCCATGCAGTTTTAAGCAGTAACACAGAAAGATCCAGTGCCCTCCTCCCAGAACCAGAGTACAGACACTGATGGCCAAGGAACTAGCCAGCTGCCCACCACCAGTGCTCTGGTTAACCTCCATTCAGTTACTCCACTTCCTCATACACAGTGGGAGTGAGTCCCGAGGGCCAATCACAACACGGCGTAGGTGGCTCACCCTTCTGCACCTTGGCACCACCTTAACAAGAAGTGACTGGGGAAGTTGACAGGTTCCAGAGGGACCCCCAACTGCCGGGCAATTGTCAAGTAGAGCAGAGACATGCTGATCGGAATTCCTGTTCTGCGAATCAAAACCTAAAGGAGAAAAAAAGTCCTTTAGCTTCACAGAAACGAAACATACCTTTTCATTCCTTCAAAGCAAGTCCTTACTAGGCACTCACTGTGCATATGGAATGACACTAGGTTTTGTGGCTTAAGTGGAGGAATATTTGCTTTCTTTAGATCAAGCGTCTGCAAACTGTAGTCCGTGGGCCAAGTCCACCGTTTGTTTCTGCATGGCCTGCGTAAGAGCTTTAAAAGTTCTTAGTGCTTAAAGAAAAGTCAAAAGAATCCTGTTTTGTGACACGTTAAAAATTACATAAAATTCTGGGGCGCTTGGGTGGCTTAGTCGGTTAAGCTTCCGACTTTCGCTTAGGTCATGATCTCGCGGTTTGTGGGTTTGAGCCCCGCATCGAGCTCTGTGCTGACTGTCAGCTCAGAGCCTGGAGCCTGTTTCAGTCTGTGACTCCCTATCTCTCTGACCCTCCCCTGCTCACGCTGTCTCTCTCTCTCTCTCCTAGAAATAAATAAAACATAAAAAAAAAATTTACATAAAATTCAAGTTTCTCTGTCCATATATACGGTTTCAATGGAACACAGCCACACCTGTTTGTTTTTGTAATGCCTGTGCATCCTTTCAAGTCCAATGGCAGAACTAAGCCCCTGGGACTCAGAGCCTGCCCGGCCCAAATGCCTGTTTGGCCCTTTACAGGAAAAGTCCACAGACCTGTGATCTAGGATGTTCTTCTGTTGTTGTTGTTTTATAAGTTTCACTTACTTACTTTGAGAGAAACAGGGAGAGAGAGAGAGAGTGAGCGCGCGCAAGTGAGCAGGGGAGGGGTAGAGGGAGAGAGAAAATGGCAAGCAGGCTCTGCTGTCAGCGGATAGGCTGTTCATCCCAAAAGAATTTAAGGCCATTTCACGGAGAGTGTATAAAATATGACAGAAAAAAATTAAGGTAGCACACAGAGCAACAGAATAGATCTAAACACAGTGCCAAGAAGAAAGCACATAAAAACTAAATATCGATTTGGCCAAAACGGTTGGCCAAATTTCCTCCAACCTGTTTAGAGGCCAGTGCAGAAAAAAGACCCAATTAGTTTCACAGCTTAGTGTTCATAAGATACAAATTAACCAAACAATGTCAGAGAAATATGTATTTCTGGACAGGAAACTATCTCAAGGGTTTTCACACAGAGGACACTAAAAAGAAATAAAAATCCACAGCAATATCCTGAGAGTAGAGGCAAAAGTGAGTTTCACTGGGCACTGAGAGATGAAAAGACAATGTTATCTGTGCTCCAAAACTATACAATTTGTCAAAAATGAGCATTAAAAAATACAGATGATTATGTTTCAATACACCCACATTTACCTGGTGCATGTATAAGTTTAGGGCATTATAGTAATCCATTCGGTTCCCCTTAAACTTCAGTTGGTCATAAAGGACGTAGTTCATGGCGTCCAGCACCTGGCTCTGGAGTTCTATCTCCATTATCATGGAGGATTCACCTGAAACACAGAGAACTACTCTGAGGACAGCAGCACGCACGAGGCTGTGACCAGCACCCCAAACAAGCTGTAATGCGCAGACGCTGGCCACGTCTTCACGACTACCAGCAGGCGCTGCCACGCCAGGGCGGAGAAAAGCACATGAATTTAGTCTTTTGCAGGTGAACATGTGGCTGGGGCATTAACTGCTTTTTCGGTGACATAATGGAAACACACCACAGAATTTCTCGCATCAACCCACTGCTCTGCTAGGGTTTCTTTTGCAAATACAGCTGGATCCAAAGCAATTCCACACCTGCCTTGAAGGACAAGCTGGGGTGGCGACTGTTGATGCCCCTCAGGGTTTTGCAGACGAGCTCTACGATGCTGTCGATCTGGGCCTGGGTGTCTTTGAGGCTGATGTCAGAGAGAGGATTGCAGTACTGGTCAATATACACAGCACCTGAAGATAAACGGGAAATTACTGAATAGGTTCCATTTTCACCCTCTTCCTAGTAGTTGGTCACGCAGCGCAGACACCGAGGGCTGTTCTTCTTTCCACCGTCCTACCAGATAAGCTTCCTCCGTGGGTGCCGGACCCCGCTGCTAATCCACGGCAAAGGAGCAACAGTCTCACAACAAAGTAGTTTACACACGTTATTTTAAAAAAACAAAAATAAACCAAACTCTCACCCAAAGCTTATGGACTCCAGAGATCACGTGATATGCAGCAGATTGCCAAAGTCGATTGGAAAGACGAATAAAAGCTGTAAGGGAGACCTTCCCAAGAGCTCTGGAAAGCTTAATGGTGTAAGCCACGTTCCTTTACTTAAAAAAAATAAAAAAGCCGAAAGCCCTCACAATGACGTATTTCTGCAAACTGTACCCCTCAAGGGTGAAACGGTAAAAGAACTTTGGAGACAACTGTACTTCTGAATTACACAAACAGGGACACTCAGGGGACCTGTAGCTGAAGACTCACACAAGGAGACAGTCTCTTGAACATCACTGCTCTGCTCTTTACTACCCTAGGCTCTTTTCTTTCCATTTCTTTTCTTATTTATTTACTTATTTATTCATTTATTTTCTTATTTATTTATTTTAGAAAAAGAGCATCCCAAGCAGGCTCTGCCCCAGCAGGGGAGAGCCTGATGAAGGGCACCACACAGGGTTCGAACCCAAACTGTGAGATCATGACCCCAGCCAAAGTCAACAGTCATATGTCTAAATGAATGAGCCACCCAGGTGCCCCTACCTTAGATTATTTTCTAACCAGATGCCAAAGGGCTAACTTGATCAGTTGGTTATAAGACATTTTTACTTGGGAAGCTGCAGTTATTACTTACGTGTCATTTTATTTATTTTTTACTGTTTTATTTATTTCTGAGAGAGAGAAAGAGACAGCATAAGCAGGGGAGGGGCAGAGAGAGGGACACAAGAGTTGGAAGCAGGCTCCAGGCTCTGAGCTAGCTGTCAGCACAGAGCCCAACATGGGGCTCGAACCCACGAACTGTGAGATCATGACCTGAGCTGAAGTCGGCCACTTAACCAATTGAGCCACCCACCAGGCGCCCCTGTGTGTCATTTTAAATTCAAGTCATTTAAATTCAGTTCGGGATCTTTACCCCCTACTCAACACCCGAGAGGAGCTGAAAGCAGCAAACACGAGTCCCAGACCCCCGTCCCAATCTTGCCAGGGGCTGGCTCCTGGACTTCCCTGGGATGAAGTTTCCTCAACTGCTGGCTGCAGAACTTCTCCAGAGTCCATGCCGTCCTAATGCTACAATTCCTAGACTTCACTAATAGTATCAGATTATTCTTGTCATGATCCTGGAGTCAACTTCCTGCTCAACCACTTAAAAACCTGCAATGGCTACCCAGTGCCTACAGTACAGATTTGGAGGAGTTATAGAAAATCATGTTACTTTGTTATTTGGAAGATGAAGAAGAAGCAATCGTCTTTAGAAACAAGCCATAGAAAACAGACCCTGGTAAGTTATTCCTGACTGTGGAATGAACAGAAGAGTGGGTGACTCTCAACTCCAGTACACACAGAGAACTCCAGGGTGGTGAGGCTGTTGTGATTTTAATCGACTGAAGCAGATCTTTCACTTCCTTCTGGATATGAGACTTTTATGCAATCAGCAAGAATCCGCACTGGGCACCATGGAGTACGCAGTGATCACAACGTTAAGGACCAGGGACACGGGACACTTAAAAACCGCATCTAAAACAGACACCGCGCCGCGGGCTACTAGTCAGCGCTACTGCCTGTACTTCTCCCGAGGGGAGTAAGATCTGCACGCGTTACGGCAGTCAGCAGAAACTCAACGGGAGTTAAAATGTGACCTGAGCTCTCGTGGGCAAGCAGGACTGAAGAGGGCGGTCCCACTAATGAAGACATGAAGCCAGGAGGGAGGACAGTACTGGCTGAGTAAAGGGTGTGTTTTGAAGAGTAACGGGGAAAAGCCTGGGACCAGGGGAGGTCTGGATTACGGAAGGCCCCCAAAACCAGGCAAAGGGCTCATTAAAAAAAAAAAAAAAAAAACAAGAAAAAAAGGGAATCAGCTGGTCACACGGAGTGGAGAAAAGGCCAGGTTTCAGGCTAGACTAGCATGAGGGGGTCAGAAGCCATGAGGCTCAGGAAAACAAGCGCTGCTCAGCAAGCTGCAGGCTGAGAGAGCTGGTTATGGCCTGCACGACAAGTGATCAAACGGGGGTGTGAGCAGAAGGGAAGTGCTGGCGGGGAGAAACCGGTGACCTGGGCAAACTGTGGGGAGCAGGGAGTGAAAGCGACGGACAGGCCTATCTGTTCTTCATAACCATGATTTATGGGAGTGCTTGTGTGATATGCTAGGAATTTAAATTAGTTAAAAAAAATTAAGTCACATTTTGTTCTTGCCCAACTTAGCAGGAACAAAAAGTTATTCCTTCACCGTGTCCGTCCACTGGACTTCTTCCTCCTCACTTCTTGTTGTGGACAAGCAGCCTCCCTGACACACAAGGACACTTCGTCCTCGTTAAACGCCAAACGGGGAGGCGAAGGGATCTGCTTGAGGTCACGTGGAGACAAAACTGGATACATTTATTTCTGATTTGGAAATGATGCCTGAAAGCTTAGAAAAACAGGGAAGTTAGCCTCAATAGCTAAAACATCAGCCTCATGCTTTGAACTGACAGTGCATCTTCAGAAAGCACGGTCTTCAGCTGACAGTCAAATATTCTGGCAAAATCTTAGCTGTAGGCCGAGCACTTTTGCCTGCCTAAGTGATCAGACCATATGATCCCACCTCCAGAAGCCCACGCAGCCCGGTCCACGTTCCACTGCTCTGCCCTCAGGGACAGTGTCCACTGCTGCTGTGAGCGACAGCTTGGCTGCCTGTCAGAAGATCATCTCTAAGATCTCACCTTCAAGATACGATTCATAGTCGTCAGGCTGCTGAAGAAATGCCTTTAGGTTATTTAAAATTTTCTGCTGTCGTAGGTAGTAAAGAATTTTCTTGGCATAGTATTTCCAGGTCAGAGCTTTTCTGGAAAACAAGCACACAAGTCAATGAGAATCAAGACACTTTTAATAAGAACCTCCAATTCCCGGGGCGCCTGGGTGGCTTAGTCGGTTAAGCGTCCAACTTTCGCTTAGGTCATGATCTCGCGGTTCGTGGGTTCGAGCCCCGCTTCCGGCTCTGTGCTGACTGCCGGCTCAGAGCCTGGAGCCTACTTCAGTCTGTGACTCCCTCTCTCTCTGACCCTCCCCTGCTCACGCTGTCTCTCTCTCTCTCCTAGAAATAAATAAAAAAAATATATATATATAAAAAGAACCTCCAATTCCCTATTTTTTTTGTAACTTCACACTAATTACAGCACATAAAGAATCCACTTCACAGGGGCGCCTGGGTGGCTTAGTCGGCTAAACGTCCAACTTTTGCTTGGGTCATGATCTTGCGGTTCATGGGTTCGAGCCCCGTGTCGGGCTCTGTGCTGACTGCCAGCTCAGAGCCTGGAGCCTGTTTCAGAGTCTGTGACTCCCTCTCTCTCTGAACCTTCCTTGCTTACACTGTCTCTCTCTCTCCTAGAAATAAATAAAACATTAAAAAATAAATTAAAAAAAACAAAAACAAAAAAAAGAATCCACTTCACAAGAAAACTACAATTGGTCCATGGCCACAGAGTACCTGTCATTACAGAAGCAGACAACACAACTTAGGACTTCGCATCCGTAATGTAACACAAATCAGTTGTTGCTGAAATCCAAGCAACGCTGACCTGCCGGGCTTCAGACTGACTGAAAGGAAATCTAAGAGAAACCTGAATAGCTGGGGCAGCTGGCTGGGGCTCGGGAGCCAGGGGTGAGGTGGCTGGAATCCCCCACTGGCCGCTGGACACCTGCCTCGGGAGCCCAGGCTGGGGCTGCTGATTTTCTCGACGATCACTGCCAGGGTGGTCTCCTCCCATCTCCCTCTCTCGAATATTATTTTGGACAGCCCTCAACTTATCTTCCAGAAGGCATTTCTCCTGGCAACTCCAGACCTACACGTCCAACTGCTACTCCACGTCCCCGCTCCGATACCTGGGGAGGCCTTTACACATGCCTTCCCTCCCAGAGTCACCCTGTCTCCGGTAAGCGCGACTCCCACTGCCATCAGTCTGCAAAGCTTGGAGCTCCCCGGGACACCCTGGGGGCCTACTCCCACAGAGCACCCCACCCACCCACCAGCGCTGTCAGCTCTGCCTTCCAAGTCTACCAGCCAGGTGAACACCTCTCACGAGCCCAGCAACGTCCTCAGAGCTCCCGGCGGCAAACCCTGCCCCACCACACTCTACCCTCCCCACGGCAGCCTGGGCGCTCCAGTTAGCATGTGAAGTCACAGCACAAAAACCTCATCCCAAATTATCCAGGGTTTTTCCACCTCGTTCAAAGTAAAAGCTCCGGTCCTGATGACGACTTAAGTAAGAGCTGCTTTAAACTCCTGCCCCATTACCTCTCTGGCCTCGGTTCCGGCCATTCCCCATCTCCGCCCGGTCCCCCATCTCCGCCCGATTCCCCATCTCCGCTGGCCCTCTGCTGTTCCATCACACTTGGTGGTGCTCACTTGGGGCCTCAGTGCGCTCTGGTCCTTGACTGGAACGTTCTTTCCCTGGAGATCTGCAATCTGCACCCTCACCTCCTTTCAGGTTTTCATTCAAACGCCATTTTGAGTAAGGCCTTCTCCCCTCTCCCGGCTTCACCCTCTTCTGTCCACAGCCCCTTCTCCTCTCCTAATGTGCTAAATCATCTTACTAGGTTAGTGACTTTTTGTGCTTTCACTGCTGTGTCCTCAGTGCCCGGGAGAGGTCTGGCAAGCAGCGGATGCTCAATAAATACTTGCCGAGAGGATGAAACGCTTCACCACACATGCCGAATGTACATGGGGATCATGGGAAACGGGGTGACAGTGATTGGTTTATCTGCGTGACTTCAGAAGTAAAGGACCCCCAGTCTTCGGTTAGTAAATGAATGTCGGCAGAGCTAGGTCCCGCTGGCCTTTTAACCTTGGAGTTGTAAAGTATGTCAGTGTAGAAAACTGCATGAAACGAGCACACAGCTTAATGAACTGGGCTTGATGCATTAGTATAAGGCAAACACCCTTGTACCCACCACTCAGGCCACGAAACTGTGTGGATCCCCCGTAGGCCGCCCAAGGACCTCCCCTCCCATCTACAGTGACCACAACTCCGCACTTCCGCGCTCATCACTGCCTCACCAAACACGCATCCCTAAACACTCTAGCCGGTTTTGAGGTTTTTCAAGTCTCTTAATCCACAGGGTCCCCCTCCATCTTTCCTTTCCCTTGCGCTTTACGTGTTGAAGAAACCTGGCTGTGTGACCTGCAGTTCCCCAGTGTGGCATTTGCTGACTGCATCCATGACGTATAGTTTCCCATGCTCTTCTGTCTTCTGAATTTCCTGTAAATTGGATGCGGAGGCTGGATCAGATTCAGATTCTCTTCATTTGGCAAGACTACTTCGCAGGTGGGAGTGAAGTCTTTCTACCGGGAGGCAGTCATGCCTTGGCGGTCTCTTTTGCTGATGCGGGCGCCCACTGCTCCTTGGTGCCTGGGTCTGTTCATCCATTAGAGGTCGCAAAGCGGTGATATTCTAAGTCCACCAGCCCTTCTTCATTTATGCGCCAGAGCATTTCTACAAGCATTTCTCTCATCTACTATTTGGTCCCCTGCCCCCCCCAATGGCACAACATATAGGAAAGGCAGGATAAATGCTCAGGTTTTCCTTGTAGTGTTTTTCAAAATAGTAATAACTTGGATTTCTATTATTCTCCAGGGGAGAATGATTAGTTGCTGCTAAGTATTATTATGAACTAACAGAGCTGAACACAGTTGGTGTGTTTCACTCCATTCCAGTGGTTACCCACACAACTGCTCGGATCACCTCTCTGGCCAACGGAAGCCTCTCCACATTGGCCCCTGACCACTCACAATATGGAGCATTGGAACTTCTCCGGATATCCGGCTCTCCGCCTCCAAGACTCTCCGGCCTCACCTTTCACAATTCCTGTATCAGACCCTTCCATGACTTCCACCCTGGCTTCTTCTGATGGGAAATGGTATATTAAGACCACCATCTGGGTGCCAGGGATTATCATTTCTACTAGGCTGGTTATTGTTTCTGAACCTTATCAATGGATAGAAATAATAAATCTCAAGTCTTCATGTGTGTGTACTCGCACACACCTATCTATTTTTAAATATATCTCAGGAGTTTAATCAAAAAGTCACTGAATGTGAAAAATTATATTATTCTTAGGACATGGTCCTCAATCAAAGCTTCCTTAACAAACAATGAAGTATTATTTTAAAAAATAAACATATCTCAGGAATTCATATTGACACTTCTAAATCAAATTCAGAACAATAGTTTTTAACCATTCTCCCTATTCTGTATCTATAGCTTTCTCTCTTCCAGGAATGTCCCACTTCTCCAGGATACCAGAGGTGACTTAAGAGTGTCACCTAGTTACTCATCTGCTTTATTGCACGTCTCTCTTAGAAACATACACATACCTGGCCTCAGAATAACGAGACCAATGTATCTATCACCTTGCTGAGTAATGAAAGCAGCTAAATTTACTTTGCTTACATTCTCCCCTATACTCTGCTCATCTTTTTAAGCAGTTGTGCTGTATCTATACTGAAAGGGTTTACGGCCATTACATATAATACCTTTGACCCTGTGAAGTGTCACTTGGGTTGAATCCTACAAGTAAATATGGATTTGACGCTCACCATTAGTCCTTGTGTCCATGTCGCTCTGGTTGTTCTGACTGTTTGACGCTCATTTTCTAGAACATTTCTCACGAAGGGCTCAAAAGTCCCCGAGTCCTTGCAAGTTGGTGAGTTTGTCTGCAGCCTTTATACTTGGAAGTCAGTTTGGCTGGATATAAAAATCCTTGGCCGACATTTTTGATCCTTGAGCATCTTAAATATGTTATTCTTTTTATCCTCTGGCCCAGAGCAGTTGTTGAGAAGTCTGATGATATTCTGATTTTTTTTCCCTTGTAAATGACTTCATCTTTTTCGCTTGGATGCCCAAAGGACTTTTCTGTGTTTTAAAATCCAGTAGATTTACTGAAGTGTTTCAGTGATGGTCACCCTGGGTCATTTTCTCAAGTACAGTGTATGCCTTTTTTACTATGTTGTTTCAAACCTTTATTGCAGATGTACTCTTTTTAAAGACCATCCAGAATACCATAAAACCAAACTGTTTTTCAAATAACTAGAGATTGGTGCTTTAGCATTTTTGGAAATCTATCCTTCTTCCTTCCTATACTTTCCATATCTGCACAATAAGCATTTGCTGGGAATGAAAACAAACAGGGTCCTTCAAGAACACCAGTATCCCAAAATATTTACAGATGTGAGCGTAATCCCCATCCTTTAAAAATAACTGTTTTAGGCTCAAAATATGTCAGGCCAAGGGGTGACATACCTATGACATTTACTTCTAAAAAGTCTCTAACAGTATACTTTTTAGCTGGCTGTGCCTATTTAGTCATTTTGCCAGTCTGATAAGTGAAAAAAGCAGTATTTCGTTACCATTTAACATTTCTGTGAAGAGTAAATTGAAGATCTACATGATTCTCAGCTACTTGGATTTGCTCTATGAATGTCCTCCTCCTTAGTACATTTTCCAATTTCCTCTTAGAAATGTTAAGAATTCTATCGACTTTCTTTATAGTTCCTTTGCTCACAGGGAAGTTTATTTTTTATTGCGAAACCCTTTGTCTATATTCTTGTACTACTTTTGTATTATCAGTGTTGATTAAGTAGGTCTCCCTAGATTGGACACAAAGTCAATTGAATTGAGGATTTTCATTGTGATAATTTGGAAATTTAGGTTATTTAATCTTGTGGAACTTAATTTTGTTATATGATGTTCTAATTTCTTCCAGATGAATATTCAGTTACCTCCAATACCATTCATTAAATATGCCATCTTTCCCCCTCTGACTTTAAATATATTAGATGATCTTTTTTGCTGGGACATGTTTCTGAATAATTCTTTGTCACTGATGTAGCTCTCAACTTTCATTTAAACATTATATTATTTTGATTACAGCTAGCTTTATAGTACGTCCTATCATCTAATGATCCAAGTCTTATGTTGCAATTATTTAAAAATTGTTTTTTTCTGGCTCTTCTAGTGAATTTATTGCTCTGGATATATTTTATGCCAATATTATCCAATTAACACACACACAAAAACTCCTGTCCCCGTACTCTTTTTGGATCTTAAATGGAGTGGCACTAGGGTTATGTGTTAATTTTAGAAGAACTGACATTTTTGTGATAGTAAGTCTCCCCAGTCAAGGACTCACTATCTTTTGTTTTTCAATAACCTTCTATAGCCTGACCTTGGACACTCATTCCTAGGAGCCTATGACTTAGACATGACACCACGAAAAACACCGCCCTCCACAGAACAGAAGATGGAGGAGACTGTGGTTACTCATCAGTGGCAGGGTAGTTAAATAAATTGTGGTACGTGCTGTAAAACAGTACCTAGCCATTGATTAAAATGAATCAACTCTGCTGATTAGATTTCCACAAGGTAATGCTGAATGAGAAAAAAAAAAGATACAGAAAAGTACCTATTTTGTGATCACAATTTTGTGAAATAACGATCTGCTTCCATCCATCCCCACGTATATCAACAATGTACATCAGCACAGAGGAGAACAAGCTAAGTCTTCATGTCATCAATAATTACGGGGGCGGGGCAGGGAAACCAACACAGAGAGAGGGAGGAACAGCAGAAGCAGGAAAAAAGAGGCTGCACTCAACATCAAATCAAAACCAAAACAGCCAAAAATCTTGGTATATAGGTGACATTATGTGTTTTACAGTATATGCATACCTACATAAAAAAGACAGGTCAGCTTTTATTTTTAAGGCCGCACGATGCTGACTATTAGATCATACTTTAATTCATTTATAGATAAACCAAAATAGAAACGGAAAAATGACCTCTGCATCTGAACTCATCCAAGGCCTAGAATAGTGGCACATCCTGCCTCTCCCCTCCAGTTCTTCCACTGATAGATACTCCTCTCTCCTAAATCGCTTTAAAAACAAGAAAAATACCTTACGTGACACACCGCAATGAGCTCTCTTAAGGAAGATGCTAGCTTTCCTAGCTTCCATCACTGACATTTCCAAACTTTTAGAGCAGAAAACCTTTTTCACAGGGAAGTTAAACTGGAAGCCAAGTCATCTTTTAGGTAAACTGGAATTTAACCTTCACAGCAGAAAATATGAGGCATAAAAAATTTTAAGCAATAACCAAGAGATGATGGATTCTTCTCGATCAGGAGAGAGAAAAGAAGGGCTCAACCAGATACCTATAATGTTCATGGCCAAACTAAGATGATTTCTTACCCAAATTTAGAAATTGTAAAAAAAAAAAATCCATGAAGACAAGCCTAAAGAATTAAAAAAATTTTTTTTTCAACCCATAACAGACAAATTCAGTGATGGTAGATAGAGTCATAACAAAGGAAAGGTAGTTTATATTACTAAATGGCATTCATTAATAGGTCCCAGTATACGACCCACAGTAGACAGAAATACACATTCTCTATTCTTTCCGAAAGGACTTCTGTAAGCTTTCTTTAAATATCCATTGTCTCAGTGTACTTACATTATTTACATGGAATTTTCCAGAAATATAATCACAGCAAAGACATGAAAGATTTGGAAGCACATGCCTCAGGGTGCGGCCACATACCAATTACAGCAGTTAATTCTGGGCATTACTATTAGAACAAACAAACAAACAAACAAACAATCCCTGCCACAACTGTGACTTACCTTCCTTCCATATTTAGGATACACACCAGTTCATCCTCAAAAAAAATCTCTGGTCCCTCAAGATTCTCTATGTCACTAAAACCGTTACAAGGGACCTAGGAAGAAGACATACACAAACAGGCCTCAATAATGGGCAACGGTGCTGTCGCTCTCATACACAGATCTGAGACACAAACATGATCCTGTTCGTGGGAGTGGTAACCGCTAACCTACGCCATCTTGTACCACTCACCATGAGTGGAAACACTCATGTGCAGGGACAATAATTTGTTCAGAATTTCTTGTCAATTGTGCATTAATTATATTCTCACAGTCCGGAGTTTCACAAAGTGAATACTCAGAGCTCTAACGTGAAGAAAGATCGCTCTGAAACAAGGATTTGAAATATGAAATACCATAATTCACAATGATTTCATGCAATTTATGTTGTAGTGAAGTAGGAGAAGAGACCCAGAGAAGTCTAGTACTTTGGGCAAGTAACTCAACTCACTGGGCCTATCTTCTCTGTAAATTTAGGTGATGGTACCAATGAGCTTTAAAAATTCCATTAATTCTCCCACTTTGTTTTAAAAGTAGCCAGGAAATTTCATGTCAAGGTCCTGAGCCAAAGTAATCATCCGCCCCCAGATCAATTTTAAGTATATCCCTACTATGTTCAAAGTCCTTGACATACTTCTAATTAGGCAGTGGTACCGGGAAAGAGGGAGCTAAGGAAAAAAAAACACAACAATTCATCATTATTGGACACACACAGGCTGTCAAAAATGCGCACAAAACCAGCTGGACTAGAAGTAGAGGCTGCAAATCAGGAGCACAGGACAAAGTGCATCAAATACATCCATTGCCCATATACACACATGTATGCAAACTCATTTGTACCAGGTTTTAAAATCTGCAATGAATGCTTTGGGCCAGGGCCTGGCTCATCCAGAACATAAACTATCCATCCTATTATCAAAGAACGTTCATTTATAGAAATGAATTATACTGGGGGATATCTACTTTTATTCTCCCCAGGGGAATACGTTCAGATTTGTCCAAAGTTCAATTTTCCCTTTCAAAACTTGAAAAGCCTTGAAAATGCTCTGCATGTATGAGCTCCATGAAGCAGTATTAATTAAAATGAGAAAATAGGAATTAATCGGGGCGCCTTGCTGGCTCAGCCAGTAGAGCATGCAACTCTTGATTTGGGGGTTGTAAATTCGAGCTCCATTTAGAGTATACAGATTACTTAAAAATAAAATCTTAAAAATAAAAAAAGAAAAGAAGGAAAAGAGAAGAGGAATTAATCTTCAGTAAACCACGATAATAAAATAAATCAGGGGCGCCTGGCTGGCTCAATTGGTAGAGCATGTAACTCTTGATCTCAGGGTCATGAGTTCAAGCCTCGCTTTGGGCAAACAGTTTCTTTAAATAAAAAAAAAAAAAAAAAAGACAAACAAACAAAAAAAAAACCAACCCAAAAACAAATAAACCAGACTGGCTCTACTTCTAGACAGCCCCCCCACCCCGCATAAAGAAATAAACTTAAAAAGATTAGCGTGAACTACTTCCCAGAGTTACAAAAAGAACCAGGACCCAACACACAAATTCTGAGACACTTTGTGGGAAAACAAAAACAACAGAAACCCCATGCATTTCAGCAATATTAAGACACACACACACACACACACACACACACACACACACACACTTTTCGGGGCTAACGATATATAAGATAATTCAACTGAGGGAATAATAATTCTGATTTTACAGATAGCTCCGGATCCTCTGTTAACCTTAAGAAATCAAGCTATTCCCCACCTCTTTGAATCTTCCAAGCCAGAGAGAAGAAA
The DNA here is from genome assembly GCA_017311185.1 of Proteles cristata cristata. Classification (NCBI taxonomy): domain Eukaryota; kingdom Metazoa; phylum Chordata; class Mammalia; order Carnivora; family Hyaenidae; genus Proteles; species Proteles cristata. The sequence goes on along the minus strand of JAESUZ010003459.1, from coordinate 77,507 downwards.
AACCGTATTCATTTGGTCAACCCTTGGGGGAAAACTACTGGGTGAAATCTGTAGCCCTTTGATCTCTGAGGATCCCCGAAACTCAAGGGGAGGCTGGGAAAAATGGGTTTTAACCCCCTTGGAGGGAAAGAACCTCATCTGGATTCCCTCTACATTGTGCTGCGGCCATCCCTCCCCCTCCGCCCCCATTCTCTCTCTGGCTTTAGAAAAGTAAAGCTGGCAGGGACAAATGGCTCCTCGGTGCTGGATAGAGGAAAAGGACACAATGACTCCTGCGGCCATCTGAGTGAGTGAGGGACTGTGAGAGGGGCTGAAAGGGGGGTGTGGAAGGGCTGGATGAGCCGAAGCCTCCAGACCCGGAAACAGGCCCCACTAGGAGGCAGGAGCCCGGAGCTCCATCGACAGATCCTTACGTGCTCTGAAAAGAACCTCTTTGAGAAGGAGGCTACAATCTTCCGGGCTTCTAACCCCGCTTTTTGCCGAACTTTATACTCCTCCAGCCAATTGACGTAGTCGGTGGGGCTGTAGTGTTTCATAAGGGAAGGCCACCTACAAGGAGAGAGACACCCCCTCAGCTTCGCAAGAGACCCGAAGGCGGACACGCGAGATCCAAGGCAGCCTTTGAGACACACGGCAAGAGCGGTGCGGGTTAGCCGCACCAGGGGCCCTGGCGATGGACCGAGTTCAGATCTCCACCCGGCACGCACGCGCTCGCTCGCTCGCTCGCGCCGTGACCTTGGCGAGGCAGTGGGAACGCTGCGTCTCCATTCCCCATCCATAAAATGGGGACAGTTGCAGCAACAATAACAGTGACGACAGGGGCTGCTAACATTTCCTGCGGGTCTCCCCAGAGCCGGGCCCCGCGGACATGCTGCTTACACATCATCTCATTTAATAACGAACAGCGAAAGGCAGGTCTAACGATCGCCGCCTCAAGTCGATGCCTGAGGCTCACGGGGAAGGGAAGTCGCTACCCCGCAAGGCCAGATTTCTCCGCGGTCCCACCCCGAAATCTGTGCTCTCCGCCCGCGAGCAGGGGATGCTGCGTCCGCTTCCTCCAAGGGCTGTTAGGATCGCTGCGTCGCCGGGTCGCTGTAAACATTTTAGCTCGGAGTCGGGCACAAAGAAGCGCGCGGGATGGATCAGCAGCGATCCTACCGTCGCCACCCTCTAAGGCGGGCCCGGCTCCCGGGCGCTTCCCGATGCGCAATTTGGGCAGCGGCGTGGACCCCAGGGGCCCCGGGAGCCGGCGGCCTGGAGGCCTTTGTCTGTCGGTCCGCGGGCAGGGGTCCGGGGTGGCCGCCGGGGAGGGTGCGCGCGCGGGCCGGGAGGCGGCGGCGCGGGCCGGCCCGGGCCCCCGGGGGCAGGGCGGGGGGCGCGGGCGGCGGGGCGGCGGGCTCACCTCACCCGGAACTGCTCCTTCCACACCTTCCCGCTACTCTGGCACAGCTCGCGCAGCCGCCGGCAGGTGCTGGAGACGCGGCCGATGTCGGCGGCCGTCAGCGAGCCGCTGCACAGGATGTACTCCAGCACCTCGCCGGGCAGGTTGACGAGGCAGCTGAGGCCCGCCGCCTCGGGCGCGGCCTCCTCCGCCAGCGCCGGCACCACCTCCATCGCGCTGTCGACCGCTGCCGCCGCCATCTTGTCCGCGTACCTGGGCCCGCCGCGCGCGCGCGCCAGGGCCCTCCGCTTCGCCCGCCCACCCGCCTCGAGGGGCCGGCCCTCAGATCGCCCCGCCTACGCCCGTGGCCACACCCCCGCGGCGCGCGCCGCGGCCGAGGGAAACGCGCCGTTCTCGCAAACCGACTGCTGTGCGGTGGGTCCTGGTGCCGCGAACCAGCGATCAAAGCAGGGTCCCTCTTAACTGTGTGTCCGGAGCGTTTCCTGTGCATGAGCTCATCAGATTTTCCCAGGAACCCTATCGACTCTTATCTCCCTGAGTTAGAGATGGGGAAACTGAGATTCAGGGAGATAAACGGACTCACTTGGAATCCCGCGTCCTAGATGTCAATTCGGATCCGCTTGACTTCTGCTTGACTGTGCTCTAAACCAGTATGTCGTAATAAGAGCTAATTTAATATTCTTGAGTGGGTACAGTGCCAAGAATTTTACAGGTTCGTTCTCCTTATCCGAGCCCTGAATGTTAGGTACTGTCAATGAGACCCATGCTATGAATAAGGAAAACAAGGTTCATAAAGGTGGGAGCCACTGGTTCAAAGTCACAGACACTGAAAAGGTAGAGCCTGGGTTTGAACCCTCAAAGCAGGAATTGCCATCCAAGTGTGGGTGGGCACTTTATTTTTGGTGCCTGTGTCTATTATTACTATTATTATTATTATTTTTAACCCAGGCCCTGTGCTGTGTTCCCTGGGGATGCAGATGTGAGTAAGATGCTGTCCTTGCCTCCCAGGAGTTTGAATTCCAGCTGGGAGGGGAGGGGGACACACAGGCATAGAACGATTTGTTGTCGGTACATAGAGGCTCAACAAGGTGGCCCCCACCCTAATTCGGAAATCAGAATGTCCTGAAAGGAATAAAGTTGTAAAGTTAACTTTCAGGGAAGGGTGAGCCATCCATAGCTCCCTATTGCCCTCAGAAATGAATCTGAAATCTCTTAACACTGTTGCAAAGGGATAGACCCCTGCCTACCTCTCCTTGCCTATCTGAAGCCATTCTCTCCTTCACTAGCCACGCCCCAGCCAGCCTGATCTCTTTCCTTCCACTTCTGGCCTTCACCTGTATGCTGGCCCCACTGCCTAGAATATACTTTGTGCCAGAATATCCTCCTTCTAGCTACTCCTTCTCTTTCTCCAGATGACCTTTCTTCCCTCACCTCAGCCCCACTGCCCCAAGTATGATTCCTTCCCAGGGTTTTTCAGTGTTGTCATTACTTACTTAATTTGTAACTATTCAACGTTCATCTTGCCTGCTAGATCAAGAGCAACTTCAGCATCGGGACTATATTTGATACACATGTGGGTGCCCAGTGACTCTGCCCAGGCCCTGCACATAGCCGACCCTCAATAACTGTCTTATTTGCAGTTGTCTAATGAGCTGTTCAGTTCAAGCAGGTAAGACTTTCTGAGGGGCAGCTTCTCATCTGTAAAATGTGGATAATAATACGAATACTGGCTTCCTGGGACCGTCAACAGAATTAAATGAGCACATAGAGGTAAAATGCATAGAACAGTGCCCGACATAGCGAAAGTGCTGGATGCAGGTTTGTTATTGGGGAATGGGGAGAAACTGTTCCAGTATTCTGGAACTAGGTAGAGGTGGTGGTTGAACACTGTGAATGTACTAACTGCCACTGAGTAGCTCAGTTTTAAACGTTTAGTTTAGCCAGCACCTGGCTGGCTTAGTTGGAGGAGCATGCAACTCTTGATCTCAGGGTCGTTGTGGGGTGTAGAGCTCACTTAAAAAAACTGAAATGTTTAATTTTACATTGTGTGAATTTCACCTCAATACATTTGTTCAAAAGTACGTCACTGATTGTATTAGTTTGCTAAGGCACTGTGACAAAGCAGCCCAGAGTGGATGGCTTAAACAGAAATTTCTTTTTCCATGGTTCTAGAGGCCAGAAGTCTGAGTTCAAGGTGTGGGCAGGGTGGCCTTCATCCGAGGCTTGTCTCCATGGCTCGTGGATGGCCATTTTCTCCCTCTGTCCTCACAAGGTCTTCCCTCTGTGTATGTCTGTGTCCCATTCTCCTCTTAGAAGGACACCAGTCCTGTTAGATTAGGGGCCATCCTGATGACCTCGTTTTAACTCAGTTGCCTCTTTAAAGACCTTGCCTTTATTTATTTTTTAAGTGGCCCTATTTTTGGAAGTTTTTTCAAGTAGTCTCTACATCTAATGTGGAGCTCGAACCTGTGGCCCTGAGATCAAGATCGCATGCTCCACCCACTGAGCCAGTCGGGCACCCTAAACCCCCTCGAAATGTCCACATTTCTCTCTGCTTCTCTGAGATCTAGGCTTGCTGAACTAACTGCTCACCCGACATTCCCTTTGGGTCCGTAAAACTCAACGTATCCAGGAGGAAACAGACACCCTCCAGCAACTTCACCTTGATCTCTCCCAGTGTTTCCTGCCTTGCGAAACACTGACATCCATCCATTCCTGGAAACCTGGAACTTGGTGCCATCCTCAGCAACTCTTTCTTCCTCCCCATCCACATCTGAATGCCCAAATAGAGGTTAACCGCTCTGTGCCTCGGTTTTCTCATCTCTAAAGTGGGGATAAAAACAAATCTTCCTGGGGCGCCTAGGTGGCTTAGTCGGTTAAGCGTCCGACTTTCGCTTAGGTCATGATCTCGTGGTTCGTGGGTTCGAGCCCCGTGTCGGGTTCTGTGCTGACTGCCAGCTCAGAGCCTGGAGCCTGTTTCAGTCTGTGACTCCCTCTCTCTCTGACCCTCCCCTGCTCACGTTGTCTCTCTCTCTCTCTCTCCTAGAAATAAATAAAACATTAAAAAACAAAACAAAACAAAACAAAAAAACAAATCTTCCTAAGACAAGAAGACTCTTTGAGACGTCAAGACCTTCTACACATCTCCATTGAGGAGACGCCCCTCAATGTCCCTGACCTCATCTGAGGGGCTGTCTTGCTACCTACACCTACCCAGGGTTCAGTCCATGTGGGGCTGAAGAGGAGCAGGAAGGGGGAGTGAAGAGAGCCAAGGGATGGACTTCTTGTCATTTTTTTTCTTTGAGTAAATGTCCCTTTTTGAGGCAAAGGGGGGGAGGGAACATCAGATTTTCCTATTAACGAAACTGTGCACATATGTCAGTCACCATTGCTGCGTGACAAATATACCCAAGATTTAAACAGCATAGTACAACTTTGCTTTTGTGTCCTTGATTTTGTGGATCAGGAAGTGGGAAAAAGCCTAGCTGGGCAGCTCTAAATTGGAATGTGGTGGTGGGTCCAGATTTCCATGCTGTCAACCACTGCATACACGTTAGGATCTTGCCTTGAGTGTGCGGGGAAACACTATCTGTATTCAAATGCCCAAACAGAGGTTATGGTCTCTCTGCCTCAGTTTCTCCGAGAAAACTTTTTTCTTCTTTTGGAACGAGGAAGCAATTTTCTTGTCTAAACAGGTCACTCCCAATGGTTGTTAATCTGTCTCATTCTCTCCATTTCCTCAGCCACAGTCTCAGTCCCTGTCCCCAGTGTGGCTCCTAAATGTCCCCCTGGCTTTCACCCTGGCCCCGAGAATGTGGAAATCAGTCCCAATGACACTGAGACCTTAGTAACCAAAGTTTTCAGCTCCTTAGGTGGAACGCAGACCCCACGGCTGCACCGGTGATCGGTAGGCCATTCTTTTTTTTTTTTTTTAATGTTTTATTTATTTCTAGAGAGAGAGAGAGAGACAGCGTGAGCAGGGGAGGGTCAGAGAGAGAGGGAGTCACAGACTCTGAAACAGGCTCCAGGCTCTGAGCTGGCAGTCAGCACAGAGCCCGACGCGGGGCTCGAAACCACGAACCGCGAGGTCATTACCTAAGCGAAAGTCGGACGCTTAACCGACTAAGCCACCCAGGCGCCCCTCGGTAGGCCATTCTTAAGAACAACTCTTATATTCTTATCAATGCCATCCAGGCCTTCCCTCTGCCCATTTCTGATCAAAGATGACCAAGACACTGTTGGGAAAAAATTCAAGTCTCCTGCCAATCCAGAAAATCCTCTCCATAGTTCTAGAAAAGAGTCATTTCAATAGTGAGCAGGCATTAAACCAGACTTGAGGCACAGCACGCAATCGCTAGTGAGATTACACAGAGGGAAATTGCACCCTTTTCATATACAGCCAAGTACCGCATCACATACATGCTCTCGAGATGAATGCTATCTTGTCCTCAAGGTTGAGGACCCGATCACAACTTTCCTAGCTCGTCCTGAGCACATTTGGCAATCAGGGGTACACACTGTGCTAGCAAATTGCCTTTGTCTCAAGGAAGTATTAAAACTTCTTATCTTCACCACAGGCCAGTGGTTACATTTTGGAACCAGAGGCTTAAGCTAAACCCCCAAGGTCACAGGGAGATAAGAACTCTAGCTTCCTTGATATTTACATTTCAAAGACATGTTTCTCAAGCCCTTAAGGAAAACATTCCTGGGTTTTACTACTGTCAGAAGGTTTGTTTAGTTTTGTTTGTTTGTTTTTTTATTTTATTTATTTATTCTGGGGGGTGGATGTGAGCAAGGGAGGGGCAGAGAGAGAATCCCAACCAACTCAGCCCCAACTGAGCCACTCAGGCGCCCCGGCTTGTTTAGCCTTTCAAAAAGATTTGCAAACTGTAGCACCTATGTGCCATGGAATATTATTCAGCTATAAAAAGGAATGGAGCACGGATATGTGTTACAACATGGATGAACCTTGAAGACATTACGCTAAGTGAAAGAAACCAGTCACAAAAGGATGAATATTGTATGATCCCACTTCTGTGAAACTTCTAGAAGAGGCGGATACGTAGACTCTGAATGTAGATGAGTGGTTCCCGAGGGCTGGGAGGGAGGCAGCAATGGGGAGTTATTGCTTACTGGTTATTGTTTCTGTTTAGGGTGATAGGAAATGTTCTGGAAAGAGATACGGGTGGCAGTTATATGTCATTGGGAATGCCCGTTATCCCATAGGATTGTATGCTTCAAAATAGCTCAGTGCTGGGGCACCTGGGTGGCTCAGTTGGTTGAGCATCCAACTTCAGGTCAGGTCATGATCTCACGGTTCGTGGGTTCGAGCCCTGCGTCAGGCTCTGTGCTGACATCTCGGCGCCTGGAGCCTGCTTCAGAGTCTGTGTCTCCCTCTCTCTCCCTCTGCCCTCTGAGCCCTCCTGGCCGATCTCCTGCTCACTCTCTGTCTCTCAAAAATAAATAAACGTTTAAAAATAAATAAATAAACATTAAAAATAGCTCAATGGTAAATTTCTGTTATATATAGTTTACCATGATTAAAAAAATAGCATTGACAAAAAAGATTTGTGTACACATCATAGAGACAGAGGAAAGATTTACACATACGCAATTTCTCAAGGAAATGCTCTGAGAAGGGCAGAAGGGAATGAGTCTCTTTTTCTTTGGGCAACAGGGGAAATTCTAGATTTTAAAATTTATACTGAACTGCTGACTGCCTTGAACACAGGGCTGGTCCCCGCTACCCTAGCTCCTGCTTAAAATTACCAAATATAAGCCCAAACACTAGACCAATCCCCTCCCGCCCCATCCTACATGCCCCCCCTTCCAGAGCTCCTCAGCGTCCCGTCTCCCTGCACATAAGCCCATCTTTGTGGACTCTGGGCATATGGTGTCTGTCTGGTTATCTTTGGCTGGAGGGTTTCAATATTCCTCTCCCAAGAGATCTCTACAATCTCACTAGAGAGATCATTTCCATGACCCCCATCAACTTCAATGGCCTTCCTCGTTCTCAAAATAAATAAACCCTTTCTCTTCTAGTCCATTTCCCCAGACTCTGTTCCCCTAGAGGGCCTTTGCTAATTCAGTTCTTTTTTTTCCTAGAGTGCTGGCGTCCCAGCTCCTAACTCATCATTTGGCTTGCTCCCTCAGGCCACCTCAGTCCATGAGGTCAATGAGACCTCCCTCCCCCACTCGCCACCAAACCGCCTTATTTAAACTCGTCTGTTTTTTCCCCAAAACTGCATATCACCATCCATCACTATAACATACTCCTTAAAAAAAAAAATTACTGTCTCTCTTCTTCCAACAGATCTGAGCCCTCCTGGCCGATCTCCAGTGTCTACAAAAGCCCCTAACGCACAGTAATTCGTCATTATATTTCTAGCGAGTAAGTAATCCTGTGAGTGCAAGTCAGTGGAGCTGGTTGTATCTTGCTTGGGGTGGGGATCAATCTTTGGGGGCCAGAGAGTGGACTACGGCAGGCTGAGCTATCGCCCCCAAACACAATCACGTTCTAATCCCTGGAGCCTCTGATTATATCACTTTGATGGGTCTGTTTCCTCCCAACCCCACCAAGCAATTCTCCGACACTACAATTCAACCCAATTCGGACACTGTCTACATGGAGATAGCATCCCTCCTCACCACGGGTTCAGGCTCAGACCTCTAAGACCCGCCTCAGCCCCCCTTTAGCCGATACTTAACAAGCCAAGGTTGTTACCTGTAGCTCTGATTGGCTATGAACTGGAGGTTCTCATGATCTCGCCACCAGTTTGATGAGTGAGCTAGAATGACTCACAGAACTCAGAAACATTTTGCTTCCCAGATCACTGGCTTATGATGCAAGGATAGAACTCAGGAACAGCCAGATGGAAGAGAGGCACGTGGTAAGGGGCGGGGAAGACGCATGGAGCTTTCATGCTTTCTGAGGTGTGCCCCTCTCCCCAAATCTCCCCGTGTTCACCAACCTCGATGCTTCCAAATCCTGCCCTTTCGGGTTTTTGTGGAGGTTTCGTTACAAAGGCATGAATGATTCACTCATTGGCCACTGGTGGTTGACTCAACCTCCAACCCCTCTGCCCTCCTTGAGGTCAGGGAGGGTGGGACTGAAAGTTCCAACCCTTTGGTCATGTGGTTCGTTTCCCTGGCAACCAGCCCCCATCCGCAGTTGCTTTCCAAAAGCCAGTGCATTCACATACACTCAGGGGTGGTGAAAGCAGTTTGTGAGGGATAATTATCACTCTTACCACTTAGGAAATTCCAAGGGTTTTAGGAACTCTTTGCCAGAAACAGGCGTGAAGACCAAATATATATTTTTTATTCTAAATCACAATATCACAGCTACCTTACATGGTGAAGGGGACTTTGCAGATGTGATTAGGTTAGGAATCTTGAGATGGGGGAATTTTCCCAGACGGCCTGGGTGAGCCCAATGTAATCACTGAGGTCCTTATAAAAGGGAAACAGGAGGGTCCGAGGCAGAGAGTCGAGATGTAACTATGGAGGAAAAGGTGGGAGTCACACGGCAGCTTTTAGAAGCAGGAAGAGGCAGGGGCGCCTGGGTGGCTTAGTCAGTTAAGCGTTCGACTTTCACTTAGGTCATGATCTCGCGGTTCGTGGGTTCGAGCCCTGCGTCAGGCTCTGTGCTGACTGCCAGCTCAGAGCCTGGAGCCTGTTTCAGGGTCTGTGATTCCCTCTGTCTCTGGCCCTCCCCTGCTCACGCTCTTTCTCTCTCTCCTAGAAATAAATAAAAACATTAAAAAAAAAAAAGAAGCAGGAAGAGGCAAGGAAATGGATTCCTTCCTAGAGCAGCAGCGAACTACCGCAGATTCGTTTTCCGTTGCTGCTGTAACAAATTACCACAACTGACTAGCTTTAAAACGACACAAATTTAGAGGCACCTGGGTGGCTCAGTCAGGTAAGTATCCGGCTCTTGGTTTCGGCCCCCATCATGATCTTATGGTTTGTGAGATCGAGCCCCATGTAGGGCTACACGCTGACAGTGCAGAGCCTGCTTGGGATTCTCTCCCTCTCTCTCTCTGCCCCTATCCCGCTCACGCTCGCTCTCTCTCACCCTCAAATAAATAAATACACTTTATAAGAAAAACCTGATGGGGCGCCTGGGCAGCTCAGTCGACTTCAGCTCAGGTCATGATCTCAATCAAGACTTGTGAGCTCCAGCCCTGCGTCAGGCTCTGTGCTGACAGCTCAGAGCCTGGAGCCTGCTTCGGATTCTGTGTCTCCCTCTCTCTCTGCCCCTCCCCTATTCACACTCTGTGTCTCTCTCTCTCCTTCAAAAATAAAGAAACATTAAAAAGAAACCCTCACAAATTGATGATCTCACTGCTCTGGCTGTCAGAAGTCTCTGATGGGTTCTACGAAGCCACAATAAAGGTGTCCACACGACTGCTGCTTGCAGCCACATGGCCCCCAGATCAGCGTGCCGTGTGCTGGGGAGATTTCATGGTTGGCTGTTACTCAGCGTTCAGTGGTAAGAGGTAACACATACATAGAGGCAGATAAACCACGCGCGCAGACACACACAACCATTGAAAGCAGTATCTCCTATACGTCCAGCGATTGGTACAGAGAAGCTGAAAAGGCTTGAATGTTTGAATCCAACCCTCAGCAATAGAAATGGGACTGGAGTTGGGGGAAGAGGAGGGTTGATCTCTCCTGGGAAGGGGAGGGACAGAAACAAAGGGTAGCCAGAAGGAGAGTAAAAGGTGCCTTTAGAACCATGGGGGCGGGGGGTGGGGTGGGCAGAGAGGCGGGGAAAATGGGTGATGGGCATGGAGGAGGGCACTCGTTGGGACAAGCACTGGGTGTTGTATGTAAGTGATGAATCACGGGAATCTACTCCTGATGCCAATGCACTGTATGCACTGTATGTTAGCTAACTTGGCAATAGATTATATAAAAAATAAAGACAAAGGTGAAATACACACACACACACACACACACACACACACACACACACTGGAGTGAACCCACACATGGGGAAGCTTTGCAGAGAGCCGTGGAAGAAACTGAAATTGAGAAGGCTGCCTGCCTGTGGCCAGAGCTTGCACTAAATATTAGCCAGGAGGGATGGCCCTGATCCTCTGGTCCCTGGTGGCATTGAGTGCCTTGTAGAAAAGGCATGACGAAGGGCACCTGGGTGGCTCAGTCAGGTGAGTGTCCAACTTCGGCTCAGGTCATGATCTCCCAGTTCATGGGCTTGAGCCCTGCGTCGGGCTCTGTGCTGACAGCTAACTCAGAGCCTGGAGCCTGTTTCAGATTCTGTGTCTCCCTCTCACTCTCATCCTCCCCTGCTCACACTGTGTGTGTGTGTGTCTCTCTCTCTCAAAAATAAACACCGAAAAATTTTTTTTAAAAAAAGAAAAGGCATGACAGGTAAAAGAGGGGTTTCAGAAGGGCAATCTGGGGGCAGTGTGTATATTTCAAGGAAGGGGAAGCCGCCAGCTTGGAGGAAAAAAGGAACAGGTGTCTCTCTCCCTAGAGATTTGCCTGTAGCTCTTCTGCTAATAACTGCATTTCCATTAGCGCCTCTTTTCAAAGCCTTCCAAACAAAATGGATTCAATTACTGCATACTGCTTCACCGAGGCCGCCGATAGTACACCTGGACTGTACGGTGGGTCTCAGAGACTTTCCTGCACTTCGTATCTTTTTCCCACCACTTCCCTAGGAGACCAGAAATGGGAGCAGAGGGGGAAAGGGTTCATAACTTGCAGATCTCACCTTCTTGGAAACTATAAGGAAAAGCTAAGAGAGTCAGGCTGCCACTATCAACTCTGAGTTCTAGCGGAGGGAAAACTAAGATTGCAGAGAGACCAAGTGACTGCCCAGCCTCGTCCCCCATCCCCAAGTCTAGCCGTGCAGAAAGATTTTTTTTAAAAAATCACTTTACTCATTACTCAGCTTTAATTGTCTGCTATTTGATTAACTTAATCTTATTTTCCTCCAGAGGCCATTGCTAGAGCGATTTCCTTTTAGTGATGTGGGTTCCAAGCTCCATACTGATCCACCGATTGTAAATGTTTTCTCTGGTTTTGTGCTCTCGGTGAATTTGCCAAGGGTCCGATGAAGGGGAAAAAAAGTACATTTTTACTTTTTAACTGACCGTGAGGCGCATATACTATATCGACCTGCAGTGACTCAAAAATCCGCTTTCCCTCTCCCCCCATTTGTCTCCCACTCCCTTCTCCTTTTGATTTGTGGTTGGGAAGGCTCCATTTTGGTGTAAACTTGGATTTTTCCACCTGGTTGCCAGGCAACAGAAGCCACCCCAGTCAGGATGCAGAGAAATGTTAAATTGTTCCCAGCTACTTCTGAGGCTGGACTTTTCAAAACCCCAGGGCAGGTTGGGGGGCTGGTTAAAAATGCGGAAGGCCGTCTTTATCCCCAGCAAGCGCTAATGGGCAGGTGGCGGGAGAAACCGGGGAATTGGCTTTTAGAGTGAGTGTCTCCTCTGATAACAGGGGTCTGCGGTGGTGCCTAAGGAACCCAGGGCTGAATAGCAAATGGCAAATTATACCAAGATGGCGCCTGGGTGGCTTAGTCGGTTAAGCGTCTGACTTCGGCTCAGTTCATGATCTCATAATTCATGGGTTCAAGCCCCGCGTCGGGCTCTGTGCTGACAGCTCAGAGCCTGGAACCTGTTTCGGATTCTGAGTCTCCCTCTCTCTCTGCCCCTCCTCCCCCTGCTTGCACTCTGTTGCTCACTCTCTCAAAAACAAATATTTAAAAAAAAAAAAAAAGACTGGAGCTTCAATAAGAGAAAAAAAGCTGAGAACATTGGAAGCTGTAACGTTAGTTTATTTACTCACATACGGGACTACTCTGTTCTGTCCTTTACTGCTCTATGCGTGTTGAATACATTAATATATGAACTCATTTAATCCCATTGCAAGACAATGAAGTGGAAACAACCACAGCCTTCCAGACATGAGGAAAGGAAGAAGCAGAGAGGTCGAGTAACTCGTCCAAAGTTGCACAGCTAGGAAGTGGAGGAGCTGGGATTTGAACTCTGACAGTCTGGATATCTTGGCAGCAGCACTGGCTGGTGGTGAAGAATGCAGAGTCTAGGGCTGGACGGTCTGGGTTTGAAATCTACCTGTAACATGTACTCTGTTCACTTTGCACAAACTGGCTCATCTCCTTGTGCGTCAGTTTCCCAAGCTGAGTAATGTCTAATTATTCCCATGAGGACTGGCATTTAATAACTTTTAGCCACTGTTTTAATTGATTTCTGTGGGGCAGGGTAGAGCTGGACACCAAGGGATTCTCTGGTCCCACCGCCATCTCTGCCCTGCATCTGGCACTTGAACTTGGGCCTGAGGTTCAGGGATAGTATGGAGAAGGCAGGGATGGTACGTGCGGAATGTTTGATGTTGGGTAGGTTATTCTGTAGCGGAAAAGCCTCTCTAGCCATTTGTGTTTTTCAGCCAGGAAATAGGCGTGAATGTCAAAACGGTCACAGCATCCAAATGGCCACCTCCAGAAGGACATAACAGAGCCTTGGGCCCCCCCCACCCCCCAGTGTATCCTTTTATACAAACCACCCCGTCAGGGCATTTGGGGTCAGCTCCTCTTCATCTGTCCTTTTGGTGCTTTTGAATTTCCTTCCCTTCGGAACTGGGTCTCAGGCCGGCTAGGAATTAGGATTTAGGGTCCTCGGGGTTGTATGCACCGGGAGGCAGGGCTGGGGTGGAGGTGGTACAGTTTTTTGGGGGCCCGTTCAACGGATGCAGCCATGATGGGGGCAAAGGCATGGTGGGGCAGCGGGGCGAGGACCTGGGATGCCCCACAGGGATCTGGCTCACGTCAGGACCCCAGAACCGCTCCCCAGCTGCAGAGAGCACCCTGGGGTGCCCTCCACAACCCACCCCTTGGGGGTGGCTTCTGCTGCAGAGGGTAGGCTGGTCCAAGACTGACTGACAGAGGGGTGTGAAACTCGGCCTTCTGGCTGCAAATCATGGGACAGCTCTGGAAGGTCACCTTCAGAATTCCCCGCACCCTTGGCGGAAATTTCTGTTGCGACAGTATTGCAGCTAAGGCTTTCCCTCTGATCAGGGGGACTGCTCTCCCTCCCTCCCCTCCCCTCCCCTGCCTAAGGCCCCTTCCCAACCCATCTCGGTGGGGGGGTGGGGCTTCATGGGGGCACCTGGCCAGCGACAGCAGGCAAAAGTGGGAGAGCTTCCAAGCAAATCAAACAACAGACAACAGCCAGTGAAGTCGACTCCACTTTTTAATGTTTTAACCATAATGCAAACAGGCATAAGTAGACTTTTGTTGAATTCCATCAAGTTAGAAGAGGAGGAGAGGCAGGAGGAGAGCATGCAGTGAACACAGCTTGGACGACCTTGCGAGGCGCGTGGGGCGGGCGTCGGTCCTTAAAGGAAGGTGCCGGAGCGCACACGGGACACTGGGCGGACATTAGCAGCATCGAGAGCTCAGAGGTAGGGGGACGTCCGAGTTTCTGACGCGCGCGTGTGTGTGGTGACATGCGACACCCACTCTGCCCACCTCCCCGGCTCCTCAACCCTGAATGGAAACCCACTGGTAGAGCAAGGAGGGGCGGCCAACTGCGTGTTCTCTCTCCTCTCTCTCTGCCTTCCAGAAAACCACCGCTGAGCCCAGGGTGGGTCCTACGAGAGAAGGGCAACACAGGAAAGCAGGGGGGAGGCAGGGCGGGGTGGCACTGGGCTTTCCATGGGCCCGAATCAGAGCAATGCCAAGGGCATAGCATCCTACCGAAATGGAAGCATCATCCTTCTGTCTTGGGAGGGAGTTTGTGAAGCCACTTTTTTATCCCCTCAACTCCCTGCCCTCCCCCCCCCTCAGTCCCCCTCCAAATCCCTTGAGTCTCAGTTTGACAGCAGATGATGGAAACAAAGCCATCAGCCTGAGGGCTCCTCTGCTGACTCCAGAAGGTCCCTGATGGAAAGGCCTGGGGCACCCAGGAGAGATGCTTTTGCTCCCAGGGGACATTGGCCACTGTCCGAAGATATATTTGGTTGTCACATTTGGCAGGAGGGGGACCGATACTGGCTTTTAGCAAGTGGAGGCCAGAGATGAAACTCCACATCCTGTTTTTACAATGCCCGGGGCAGCCCCCACCACAAAGAATCGGCCCCCAATGCCAACAGTGCTGAGGTTGGCCGGCCCCTGGACCAGAGGCTCTGAGAGTTTGGGAGCCAAGCCCGGGCACTTCGATGGCCTGGAGTCATTTTCTAGAAGACTCTGGAAAGCAGCATCGTAAGGCAGGTTTGTTCCTGCCTGCCAGGGCCACCTCGTTAAGAACGGTCTCCGTCCTGGACCAGGGAGACATGCCCTGCTTGTCCAGAACCGTTCAGATATTCAACAAGTGAAGGCGTATTTACCCCTGACCTCCGCCCCTGCACGGGGCTTTGACGAGTATTAACAAGGTATGGACTCAAGACCCGTGTTCCAGGGGTGAACGTTTACACAGGTCCTCACCTAGGTCTGAGACTCATCGGTGTTTGGGGGCGGGTACTGGCAGCAGACCAAGGACAGGGTATGCATGATGGAGAAAGAAGAGACCAGGCTGGTGGTGTCAGCGCCCAAAGGTCAGATCCAGGTTCATTGGGACCATCTGTGATGAGTCCCAAACGGTGGGAGATAGGGCAGGGACTCTCCGATCTCGCTTCCTCCATCTGTGCCCCTGGCCTTTAATTCTTGAGCTACCAGGACATGTAGATGCCGGAAGTTTACAAGGGCTGGGAGACATCGGGGAGCATGGACATGTCCTCTAAGATGCCCAGAGGAATGTTCCTCTCTTGGTCACCTGCAGGCAGTCTCAGATTAACTGGCCAATTCAGACAGAAGCCTCTGTGGGTAAGGTGGGCATGACGACATGCCGGGGCTCAGGGTAGTGGAGATGCAAAGATGGCAGGTAATGGCCGGCTCAAAACAAAATCTGAACCCCACAGCTTTCCTGATGGCATGAACAGCCAACGTTCTAAGAGGTGAAGGGGCCCAGACATCTGGCTTGGCCATCCTGGCGCAGGGACCGTTTTTACCCGTGATCTGGGTCAAAAAATCTCACTTGTTTTGGACTTAGGGAAAAACCTGACCTCCTTTTTGAAGTCCAAAGCAGGTGGCTGCCGAGAAGGTCTTTGGCAAGAGAATCCCGTGTTCTCAGGCTAATGTCTACCGGCCTGGGGTCGGTTCTCGTTCTGTGCATCTAGGCACGGCCAGACCCCGCCAATGATTCACCCCGCTGGTTGGTAATCATGTCAACAACTGTACACTCATCTTTCCCTAGAGGGTGTTTTTTGTTTGTTTTTCTCATGAGGCTCCCGTCTCAGCCTGGAGGTAATACTCTTGACCTTCTCCGCAGCAGATCGGTCTCTGGTTCCTGTTGATTCAACCCCTGGAGTGGCTTTATCCCTACATCTGCCTCTCATCTGCCTCTTCCCTCACTCTAGCTTTGGTAACAGCAAACACACCAGCGATGGCTCAACAGGCCGGCCATCCGCGCTCTATGCTGCGGCCACAATGTTCTTTTCCAAGCACAGTGCCAATTACCTTATTTCCTCCATTTAAAAAACATTCTTAGAGATTTCGCGCTGCCTACCAAATGAAGTCAAAATTCCTCGACATGCCCTCACCTCTCCCTGGTCCCTGGTCCCTGGCCCCTGCTCACCTGCCCGGCACCTGCCTCGCCACCCTCAGCTTCTTCAGCCTTCCTCAGCCGGCCCCGATTTGCTTTCCCATCTGTGCCTTCCGTCCCCCCTCTTCCGACTTCCTAGAAAGCTTGTGTCTCCAGACCGGCAAGGTGCAATCCACCCACTTCTCAAACCCCAGGCGTGTGTGTCGATTCTAAGGCTTGTGTGTCTACATACGGGATTCCGATCTTCTACAAACAGGAACCGCATGTTGCTCTGTACGCATTACTGAGCCTTCAAGACTTGATTATGGATCCATAGGTCAAGATGGGGAGCACGGCCATTTTTCCTTTTCCTATCGCACGGGGCGTCTCTTTCCTCTTGGCCAAACTCACTTTTATTCAGTAAGGTTGGGGACACTGGGGGCCAGTTCAAGGCAGAGGGGGAAAGACAGGGCTGTAACCCAGGTAAGCCCCAAATGCCCAGTCAGTTCTATTTTCTGCTCACCTATGGGGAGACCAAATTTGTGTACGTAGTTTTGGCTACTGGGACTGAACTAAAAACCACCACAAGGGGGCAGCATTTACCCATCCTGGATCAGACCTAAACCCTGAACTAGGACTCCACGCTCTTGAGTCTTGAAAGGCTCATTACAGCGAGATTTTTTCCTAACAGGGATTCTGCCAAAGGAGAGAAATACATCAGACCAATCCCCTGTCTTCTAGCCGGGCATCATGAAGCGGCTTGTGTTGGGAGTTGAAAGGTGTTTAAAGGCAAAAATCCTTTTTGGGAAGAAAGATGCATCCCCATTCTATAATCACTGCTTTGGACTCCCTGATAAAATGAGACAATGCTTCCATCTGCCTGCCTGTGACCAAGAAGCACAGGGATATACGAAGAAGATGCCTGGCACACAGCAACTGCGCCCAAGTACTTATCTGGGGATGGAAAAGCACTCACGCCCAGCGCTTGGTCTGGAGAGAGAAGCGTTGATGAATCCCTCCTTGAACAATGGTGGAGAAAGGCGAAGTCTAGTTTGCCCTTTGCCTTCAAGAATCTCCAAGATTGTCCCCTCCTGGGGACACCTCTTTGGCACTCCCTGTCCTAAGGCCCTTCTAGAGAGGCTCAGGGCACTTTCTCTTTGGCAGGCCCCCAAGCAGAGCATCCGAAATCCCCCTTATGCCATACAGAAAGGCAAGGCTGCCTCTCTGTACGACGTAACACAACCAAACAGAAGAACCCGCTGTCTGAGGCAACCCCTTCCAAGCCTGGGGACCCAGGACAGGCCCCTCCAGGAAATTCTTTCCAGGCCCACCACTGAATTTTAGCCCTTATGGGTGGAGAGGGACCCTCCTAGCTCATTCCTGCTGAGAGGGTGAGCTCAGCAGGTGGCCTGCTGGGTAGGAACTGTGCTGACCCTGATTCGCACTGAAGACTCTGCCGCCCATTTTTGATCAGAGTCAAAGTTCGTTAATGTGTCAAAATTATTTTATCAGGCTAGAAACCGCGGGATCATTCACGGGAAGGCCAAGAGCATGTGGGCCTGGCCAGCTGGGCTGTGCTCCTGTACAAGAGGCTGTGTGAAGCCTCATTATGGCTTCCCTCTCCAATCTACCCACTTTAATGGGCTTCTACGATTTCCTTCCTGGGTGGATCAGCAAGCCCCTGTTTGGAGCAAAACAAACAAACAAACAAACAAACAAACAAATAAAACCCAAAAAAGCCCAAAAACCAAAAAACCCAGCAATGATCTTCTTCCTTGAGATGGTTTGCAGTCTCCAGTCTCTGCCACTTTAATGTTTCCTCTATTTGCACTTTAAGCGTCATAACATTGCAAGGGGAAACTGAGGACAAGCGACTTGCCCAAAGTCACCTGGTGGCAAAGATGGGAACATTACCTCCCGGACTCACGGGTAGGGTTATCCGGGGAGGGCCAAATCGGGCGATCCTCTCTGGGGCGGTGGGGTCGGGGAGGGGGTTTGCTTCATCGATGAGATGGGTTAGTTTCCCAGAGCAGGGGCCCCGCTTGCTAACTAGCGCCCGCCAGGAGCTGAATGCATGCAATTCTGTGAGCCCCTGTTTGAGGGCGGTTTCCCCTCCATCATCACGCTCCCTTCTCCCTGCGCTTTGCATCCAGGACAGTTAGGGTGCTTCAGGGACAAGAATTTCAGGGACACGGAGCACAGATCATAAGTTACGGACGCGTGAGGGACGAGCACAAGGCAGGGCACGGTTTTCGGCACTGAGAGGCAGAGGCAACACACTTGCTCGGGGGGGAAGGCGGCCGATGGAGACCCAGGCCTGTCACACGCGTCCACGCACGTGCACACACACACACACACACACACACACCCAGGACGTCATCATAAAAAGGGACAAGGTGGGGGGGGCTTCAGCTGCAGAGGGACTGGCTGGGAAGACTCTCCTGACCAGTCCCTGCAGCCTCTCCAGGGGAAACCCCAGAAAACGAGCCCTAAGAGGAGCGACGGCCACATTCCAGTGGTTTCATGCACCTGCGATTTGCCCTTGTCGGGGGGGGTGGGGACACACGGGGGTTGTAAGAGCCACTGTGGACGATGAAGGCATTGCAGTGCGGCAGGAAAACTCAGGGAGGAAACCCGGAGGGCCAAGGAGACCACCGGGGGGCGGGGGGCCCGGAAGACGAACAACCAACGCTGACAGTACGAGAGGGACAGTGGGGGCCACGCGGGGGCCCGGAGGGAAGGTTCCGCAGTGTCCACGCTTATAAAACCTGCAGCTCCTCCCCGCCCCGCCGGAGCGCAGGGGACGGTCCCCCGGCCATCCGTCTGGGCAAGAGGAGCCAGTTAGGAGCTGAAAACTCTGCAGGAAGACAGGGAGGGAGAGAGTCAGCATCCTCGAATCAGAGCCCCAGAGAAGCCACCAAGCTCTGGGCACAGCGGCTCTGTAGCCCGCCCCTCCCCTCCCCCTCTGCCCCCAGAACCAAGCTGCAGCACTGCCCTGTGCGGTTGGGCAGGCTGAGCAAAGGGGAGGAAGAGGGAAGGAGAGAGGCTTTCTGACAGCCACAGGAATTGTAATCTGAAAGGCAGTCGTGTGCGAGCCTATTGGACACAAAGCATGTTTTCGAGACCGCTGTATCCTCACGGGGGGTGGGGAGGAGGCTGCTTAAGGAATGGGGTGTCATGGGGCGCCTGGGTGGCTCAGTCGCTTAAGCGTCCGACTCTGGCTCAGGTCATGATCTCATAGTCCATGGGTTCGAACCCCGCGTCGGGCTGTGCTGACAGCTCAGAGCCTGGAGCCGGCTTCAGGTCCTGTGTCTCCTTCTTTCTCTGCCCCTCCCCTACTCACTCTCTGTCTCACAAAATAAAGACATAAAAAATTAAAAAAAAAAAAAAAAGAGGAAATGGGGTGTCTTGGGGTGCCTGGGTGGTGTCTGACTTCTGCTCAAGTCACGATCTTGTGGTTTGTGGGTTCAAGCCCCGCATTGGGCTCTCTGCACTGGTGGTGCGGGGCCTGCTTGGGATTCTCTCTCTCTCTCTTTCTCTTTCTCCCCCTTTCTCTCTGCCCCTCCCCCACCTACACTTGCTCGTGCAAGCCTGCTCTCTCTCTCAAAATAAATAAAAAAAAAAAAAAAAAAGAAAGAAAAGAAAAGAAACGAGATGTCTTCCCTACGCTACCGAAAACGAGATGGCCGAATTCCTACCGAATTTAATGCCAGGGGCAGACGGTGGTGGTTTGGAGGTTCTCTCCGGTGGAAACGGGGGGAGTGCCTTACAATCGCAGTT
This sequence comes from Proteles cristata cristata, assembly GCA_017311185.1. Lineage (NCBI taxonomy): Eukaryota > Metazoa > Chordata > Mammalia > Carnivora > Hyaenidae > Proteles > Proteles cristata. The sequence goes on along the minus strand of JAESUZ010003459.1, from coordinate 57,704 downwards.
GACTGGGCTGGGCGTTAAGATAAGGTTGAAATAGTGAGACTCAATCCAGTCCTGTGACGCCTCAGGCTGTCCCCAGCAACTTCCAGAAGGCTGGTAAAATTGCCATAATAACACCAATTGGGATTTGTGTGGATGGGAACGTTCTGGGCAATTTAGGGGACGCGGCTGGAGCCATTATTCCACTAGGGGGCGCCCCAGGCAGACGCAGGGCACCCAAAGCCAGGGTTCCCACGTGGGGAGAATCCCCTGGAGGGCTTAAAAAAATTTTTTTTTTTATGTTTTTATTTTATATTTGAGAGACAGAGTGAAAGAGAGAGAGAGTGAGCAGGGGAGGCACAGAGAGATGGAGACAGAATCGGAAGCAGGCTCTAGGCTCCGAGCTGTCAGCACAGAGCCCACGTGGGGCTCGAACTCACAAGCAGGGAGATCCAGACGCTCACCGACTGAGCCACCCGGACGTCCCCCCTGGAGGGCTTTTTAAAGCACAAACTGAAGGTCTCCCTCCAGAGTTCAGAGCCAGCAGGGCTGGGGTGGCCTGGGAATGTGCATCTGCGAGCCCCGCCCCTACTTGTGGGAAAGCCCTTGTAAAATGAAGCCAGACCCCCCCTCCCGCCCCGCCCCCACCCCTTGCCCACAGGATGAAGACGGCTTACTCATCAGTGTCTTTTTTGCTCTCCTCAATGAAGGCAATGGATTCAGATCTAAGGCGGTTGGTCACTTCATATGTTCGCAGGGTGACCCCGAAAATGTCCTCATGGTACCGGTTGTCGTCCTAGGGGACAGAAACGGCCATCAAACGCCAGCCAAAGGCAGCAAAGGGACAGACACGCTGACACCCTGGAATGAATATCCCTAAAGACCCTGCGCTCTCCAGCCCATAGGGGTCTCTCCGGCCCAGGTGGCAAAGAACATTTCGGTTTGCATCCAGAGACAGGGCCGCTGGTTCTGACAAGAGGAAGCGCAGGGGCCCAAGGGAAACCTTGCTCCCCCCGCCCCCCTCCTCGTTCCCGCAACGTGCAGATCTGGGCACGGCTGGGTCAGTGTGAGGCATCCCAGCCCAAAGAGGCCAGCGGAGGTGGGAGAGGGGCAAAGGTGCCCGGTTAGCATTCAGGGGACACGCCACAGCCGCCTGAGTGGAGACTTCGCGGGCACACGGGAGTTTATCCAAAGATGAGCATCCTTGCTCAGAAGTAACCAAGAAAGACCAGGATTTCTTTTTTTTTTTTCTTTTTTCTTTTTTAATGTTTTTATTTATTTCTAGGAGAGAGAGAGAGAGACAGCATGAGCAGGGGAGGGTCAGAGGGAGAGTCACAGACTGAAACAGGCTCCAGGCTCTGAGCTGGCAGTCAGCACAGAGCCCAACGCGGGGCTCGAAACCACGAACTGCGAGATCATGACCTAAGCGAAAGTCGGACGCTTAACCGACTAAGCCACCCAGGCGCCCCAGAAAGACCAGGATTTCTTGCGCCTAAGTTTCTGGAGGCGTGGGAGCCCCTTCAGCAAACTGAGGGGCAGGCACGGAGAATATCCTCAAAGGGCCATGTCCTTGAGGATTCGACAAGGGAAATGCGCCTCACTGCTGAGGGCAGGGTGCTGGCTGCGGGATCACGGTGACGCACGACAATGCCCAGAGTTAAGTCCTGGCGCCCTTTGGTCCTGAAGGAAGTTGCTCATTTGTAGAACAGGCTCACTTTTAGTTGGAGTAGTTTTCCAGCCTTATTCTGCAGAGGTCTGGGAATCTAAGACAGGGTCTCCAGGGCTCACACCAAAGAGATTGAGTGATAGGAGCTTTCTGACATTTCTACCAGAAAGTTCTCTTCTTTCCTTTCCTTTCCCTTCCCTTCCCTTCCCTCCCCTTCCCTCCCCTCCCCTCCCCTTCCTTCCTCCCTCCTTCTCTCCCTCTCTTTCTCTCTTTTCCTTCCTTCCTTCTTTCCTTCCTTCCTTCCTTCCTTCCTTCCTTCCTTCCTTCCTTCCTCCCTCCCTCCCTTCCTTCCTTTCACCAGGAGTTTAGCATTAGATTTAGAGCAAGACTTCTTGTGCAAAAAATGTTTGGTTAATGCCCATTTAGGGAAGAACAGGGAAGGATGGGATCATCCCTGGAGCCTTGTGAAGGTATGGGACTCAGTTCCTCCTATTTGGGGCAGCTGGTTGCTCAGTTAGGACTTTGCTTGCTGGGCTACTGCTAGCCTCTGTGCAAATTAGGTGAAAGCACCCTTCTTTCTGGGGTAGACACAGTTCCATACCAGCATACATGGCTCTGTGCAAGCATAGGGTGGCTCGCCTCAGACAAACCTTTTTGTGCAGTGCTCAACCTGCACAACCGCACAGGGCAGTGTTGCAGCTTGGTTCTGGGGAAAGGAAAATTGGGTGAGAATGCTTTCTATCTAGCTACCCAGTGGTCCACCCACTTGTTATTTTCACACACCACTGCCGTCATCCCTATTTAATACAGGCACCCGCACACCCAGCGCCCAGTCATCCTTCCTTCTCCCTCAACTATGGTTTGGGACCACCGGTATCGTCTACCCTGAGCCATAAATGGGAACGTGGGAGCAGGAGGGACGCCACCATGGCTCCCCTAATCGCTGAGACAGGTGGGGCGAGGAAGAGGAGACAGGAACTGGATGCCAGAGAAGGGATCCAGGAAGCCAGCGGGGCACTCACCCTCAGCCTGCTGATGAACACGCCAGCATCCTCCGCTGAGAGTCTCCCCTGCTGGGTCATGATGCGCTGGATGGCTTTGAGGACGTCGGCGGCCATGGTGACGTCCCCGCAGACGTAAACGTGGCCCTCTTGCTCCGTCAGGGCTCGGTACACAGGCTCTGCCAGCTGCTCCTGCAGAATGTCCTGAACATACTTCTGCGGGGAGCACGGAGAGCCGTGAGATGGAGCCGGGCTCCGGGGCCGCTCACTCCCTGGGGAGCAGAGCCTGACACCGGTGACCCCAGGGGTGACCCCAGGGGACTGGGGGGAGCGCGTAGGAGAGGGAGAGCCAATCCAAGGGTGTGTGAATGGAGCGCAGCTGTGCTAAGGACCCCCTGGGGGTAGAACGCACCCCTGACGCAGCGCCGAGCCGGGTGCTGTCCATCTGCTCCCCTCTGCAATGGGCAGCGGGCACCCGTGGGGTGTTAACACCCTGCTCTGGTAGGTGCGGGGTTCGTTACTGCATGCATCCTGTGGCGGGGGGAGGGGGGGTGCCGGGGAAGCCCCAGGGCAGAGATGCGAGAGGTGAGGGGCTCTCAGTTCACAGTTGGACACACCCAGCTGTTGCAGCAAGAGCTGATGTCAAAGGTGGGCCAGAAGGGTGGGTGGGGGGGGCCCAGGGGTGTCTAGTACATCCTCTAAGGCGCCGGCCTTATTTGTCCAGGATGCCTGTAACTCGCCCAGGAGACCGCCCCGGGCGGAGGCCGACTTGCAGCTGGCATAGCCTGGCAGGGCTGTCCCGGTTGTGAAGACCTTCGATGCCCTTCCACGCCCGAGGTCAGACAGCCGCGGCCCAGACCCTCCGTGGGCCCGCCCCGCCCCAGCTGTCCCGGCCCTTTCCTGGGACCGCCCCCTGGGGCTCCCCAAGACCCAGCAGGCACGTGCTCCAGTCCGGAGGCCCGTGTCCATTCAGCCTGGTAGTGCCTCTAACGGACGAACGGGCTGTTAAATGTTTTTTTTTTTCTTTTTAATTCAGTTTTAAATATTTTTTGATTTTGGTAAAATACACACCGCATAGAAGGTACGCGAAACTGAAAGCGAACAGTTCGTGGCGTGTAGTACGCCACAGTCCTGTGTAACCATTGCCCCGTCTAGTTCTAGAACTTACTCATGCCCCCAAAAGGAAACCCTGTACCCACTGGCGGTCACCTCCCCGCCCCCGCCGCTCCTGGTAACCAACAAATCCGCCCTCTGTTTCTATGGGTTTGGCTGGTCCAGATATTTCACATAAGCGGCATCATAGGCTATGGGCTGTTAAATATTTTAAATCGATATTTTTATGCTCCTGCTTCCCCACGTATAGAGCAAGTTTCCGCAGGAGACTTTGGGAAGGGTGTGGGGGCGTCTGCGGGTGCTGGGCTGGGGTACGGGGACAGTGAGTGGGCCAGGGGTTACCTTTGGTTTGTCTGGCTCCCGGGAGTAGGCCGTGAAGAGCTCTTTGAAGACCCCTTTGTTCTTGGCCTGTAGAGTTTCCTCCCTGTAGATGTGATCGATCTTGGATTGCCGGCACCCAAACACCAGGACCATGGGGCAGGGGCTCATTCCTGGGGGCCAGGAGGATGTCGTGTTACCAACAGCTCCGAGGCCTGACCTGGGGCTGTGGGTGGTGGTGCGGCGGGGGGCGGGGGGAGGCTGTGTGCTGCGATTCTTAGTGTGTACCGTGCACACAGAGGCGCTCAAACACGGACACAGGTTGGGGTACACACATGCACACACACACACCCATGTGCACAGGCGCACACAATGAGGGAAGCAGGTAGAGGGTGCTCAGGGTCTCAATCTTTCCTTCCGCCCCCACCCCCTGGCTACTTAGCGGCCCCTACTGGGTAGTGCTCACAGGGTGGCCGTGAGAAGTAAGACAGGGGCGCCCGGCAGGCAGGGAATCCTCGATCGGAATTAGCTATTCCCCCAGAATGACTGCTCTATGGGAGCAGCTGATCACTGGTATTTTTTTAAGTCGCGTCTCTGTCTTGTTCATCGCTGTGCCTCTAGTGCCTCCAACAGTGTTCGCGTTTATTAGATGCTCAGTAAACCCCTGTTTAAGGCAGGCCGCCACTGTGGGCTTCTTTCCCACTCCTCCCAAAGCTGATCTGTTGTGTCTCTCACACAGCAAAGCTTGCTCTTGAGTACAAACATTTTGGGACAAGCCCACAAGACAGACATGCATTTGAGAAGGCTTCATGTCTCTTCCTCCAGGTCTGCTTGAAGTTTCAGACGGGCCCTATCGTAACGGTCCAAGAAATGTCCTCTGGGAACGGACGTTCAGGCCCGAGGCCGAACCAGGTGCGAGATTTGTTTGGATACGTCCTTCGAAGCACAACCGTGAACCTCACCTACGGGTCAGGTCAGTACTAGGATCCCCCTGGCCTGCCCCCAGCAGTGATGCGACCCAGCGACAACTCCATCGTTGCCAGGGTGATGGGTCTCGCCATGTCCAGGCGGGGCGGAAATCCCACGGCTGCCGAACTCCGACCCACCTTTGTGCTGGATATCAAATTGCCGCTGCTGCCAGAAGCTTCGGAAAGGGGCGATGCCAGTGCCCGGGCCGACGAGGATGCAGGGCACCTGAGGGTTCCGGGGCAGGTGGAAGCTGGGTGCTCTGGACGAGAAGGAGAGAATCAGGAGGCTTGCTGAGCTCGGATCGGAACCAGGGTGCCTGGGTCTTGGGTAGACCAGGTGGTCGTCTTGGTATCCTTGTGGGATCACACGCTCCCCTGGGGTCAGGTGTCCCTCGTGAGAGCGGGAGGTCCCACAGCTTTGGGGAACTCCCCAAACGGAGGCAATCTGGCCACGACGCAAATTCCCAATTTTCCTCATTGCCGAGCTAAGCCGCAAAGGGCAGTGGGATAGATTTAACTCGGGGCTCCCGACCTTAGCACGCCTGACATTTGGGGCTGCACACTTCTCTGCTGGCAGGGGGGGCGCCCTGTGCATGGTGGGATGTTGAGTGGCACCCTGGGCCTCTACCTACTAGATGCCAGCAGCACATTCCGGCTGTGACAAACAACAGCATCCACAGAATTTGCCAAATGGGCCCTGAGCAGAGGTGGGGAAAGGAATCACCCCCTCTGAGAACCACCAATTTAACCACCCGTGAGATCTAAAGTCGGGGAGCCGACCACAGTGTATAAAAGAATCATGGAGGGGCAGGATGTTAAAAGTGCAGATTCTTGGGCAAAGCAGCAAGTCTGGGCTCAGGATACTGTATGTTTGAAGCACCACGCGAGATTCTGATGCCGATGGTATGTGGACCATCCCATGTGAGGACTCTGGTCCCAAGAAAAATCTAGTCTGAGAAAAATCACTGGTCGAGACCACTGCTCAGGTAGAGAAATTACTGGTTGACAAAGCAGGAACCTAAAGTGGGCGCAGGCATAGCCTTTATTGTGAAACATTTTTTAAGTTGTATTTTTTATGTGATGGATTGTGGGAAGAACACTTCAATGAATTCTACGCTCTTAACAGAACTTTTAAGCGCACAGTATAGCACTGCTCATCGTAGGCAGGAATGCCCTTTAAAGGTGAGTTTGGGGGCGCTCAGGGGGGTTCAGTCGGTTAAACGTCCGACTTCGGCTCAGGTCATGATCTCACGGTTGGGGGTTCGAGCCTTGCATGGGGCTCTGTGCTGACAGCCCAGAGCCTGGAGCCTGCTTCGGACTCTGTATCCCTCTCTCTCCGCCCCTCCCCCACTCATGCTCCATCTATTCTCTCAAAAATAAATAAATGTTAAAAAATTAAAAAAAAAAGAAATGCATTTGGGAGGAACAGCTCTGATCAGTGTGCGGGGAGGGTGTGGATCTTTTCCCATCTCCAAGAAAGTGGGAGCTAGGGCGTCTGGGGCACATCGGATAGAATTTCCGCAACGCTGCCGAGTCCAGGAAAGCGGATACTGCGTTTGCCTGGCTGTCTCCTGTAGCCTCAGCATCTAGCGCTGTACATGCACTTGATACATATTCGTTACCTTGACCTGACTTGAACTCCAGGGCTTGCTGAGTTCCTGCCGCGTCGCCCTCCCACGATCCCATTGACTTAACAACTTGGGTTGTGCTTGCCGATCTCAATTCTGTCTGACTCAGCCATTTCTCTAGAAACCTCGGGGCTGGTCCACCCACCCCATCTCGGAACATCCATATGCAGATTCGAGACTGCTGCTCATTTCCTTACCCTCTCACGAAACAGGGAACCACTTCGTCAGCCGGTATCTGGTTGAGCCAGGAGGAGCACACGCCATGGTGAACTGGTCCTTCTCCATCTAGCAGAGTAACCGAGGCGGTCTGGGGCGGGTCCTGTCCCCATGGTCCCCACTCCCCGGCCTCCCCCCTCCCTCCAGAGCGGAAGGCCCAGAGCCCCCACGCCAAGTTTGCGCCTTGCCATTCCTTGTCTGGACCCCTTCCTCTGAAGGGGACATGGTATAGCTGGGGTGAGTCGAGGCTCTGAAACGGCCCAGGATTCCTGTGGGTGAGGGTGGGTGGGGTTCAGATCCTGCCCACTGAGAAGGTCATGGTCAGGGTGCTCTGGGTGACCTTCCAGGATGCCGGTCTCAGAGCGCCCCCAGGCACCGTACATTTTAATTGCTTCATCAAGGAGGGAAAATGCAGGAGAGAAAACGCTAGAGCATCTGACTGACCTACAACCACCTGGACATTGCAGCAGGGAGCTCCCCACCCCGAGGGACGGCTGGGGGCGGTTTGTTTGAGTCGCTGTCTTGGGGGGATGTGACGAGGAGATGAAGGCAGTAAAAGGGCTCTCAGGCTTGGGGAGCAGAGGTGAATTTCAAGTGCACATCTTTCCTGCTTCCTGATTCTGCACAGGGTGGGCTCGCTCTGCCCGAAGGGGCCGTGCACATGCTCCGTTTCTTCCCTGAGCCCTTGGCCTTGGGGATGGGTCTCCTGCCCGGGAACTTGGGGCGTGGCAGACCTATAGAGGCCCTGGGGGGGCGGGGGGGAAGCAAATGCAGACCCGGAGCCCGCCCTCCTGCCCCCAGTGCCTCTGCCCACCTCGGGTGCGGTAGGAGACAATGGCCACGGTGAGGTGCACCTCGTCGGGGTACATGTCCGGGGAGGAGCTGATGGAATAGTACCGAGGCTGCAGCAGGGAGAGCTGGGTCAGGAGCAGGCTGGTGGGCATCTGGATGGACGGGAACTCCTCCAGCACCTCCACGATGGTGGGGTTCTTGCTCCACTTCCATTCCTCGTACTCCTGCAAACCCTGTACCAAGGAGAGGGACCCGGGACTCGCACCCCGTCCTGGTACGCATGCCCAACAAGGGTGCCAGAATGGCTGCGGAAGGTCGTTAGTAGCCTCGTAAAGGGTGGCTAACATTTACGCAGTAATCACTCCGTGCCAGACTTTAATTCTTACAACGAGCGTCGGAAATAAGTACATTTTTTCCTCCCTATTTTATAGAGGAGGAAACGGACAACTCTTGACGCCCTTTGGCTTTGAGGCAGTGATTCTGGCTTTTGAATCTAGGTCAGGGGTGGCAAACTTCAGCGCAACTCCTAAGTGTGGTTTACCACCTATTTGCAGGGCCCGTGAGCTGAGAGTTGTTATTACGTGTTTCAAAGGATGGGGAGTGGGGAGGAAGTCAAAAGAGGAATACTAGTCACGACACGAGAATGTGATACGAAATTCAAACTTCTGTGCCCACAAATGAGGTTTGATCGGACCCCAGCCACGCCCACTCACTTAGGTGCTGTCTGCTCTTGGGCTATCATGGAAGAGTTTGACGGTTGTTAACAGCAACCTCATGGACCGTGAGCCTAACACACTTCCTACCTGGCTGTCCATGCGGAAAGGTTGCTGACATCTGCTCTAGGCAGTGTGGCCCCCAAAATCTGGGCCCCCAACCATTATAGATCCTGCCACATGTAAAGGTCAAGAGAGAAGCACTGGGAAGTGGAGGGAGTCGTGACTTGCTGATACAGACTCAGACCTGTGATCTGTGAATTTGCAGGGCTGGAGATGCATAGGTCAAGTTCAAGATGGTGAACGGCAGCTCCAGAGGAACAGGTTAGGGTGTGGAGGCCCACATTCCGGGGCACGTAGACAGCACGACCCAGCTGCTACCAGGGAACAGAGGAACTCTCTGGGGCTCGAGTTATTTTTCCCACATCACAGAAGCTGCCCTGGGCAGCTTATACAAGGTTCAGATTTTGAAGAATAAAGCCTATTATAAGTGCATCCTATAACGAAGCTTTCCCCCACCTTCCTAAAGACAACCTTGTTCTGCTGATTGATAGGGTGTGGCACCCTTGAGGCCTGTCCCCCAGACCTCCAGTCTCACTTACCTCTAGCTACAAGGTGCAGTTAGCCAAGAGCCTCAGGAGCTACTCTCTGAAGTGGACCCCCCCCAGAAACAGACATAGATCCCTGGTCCTTCCAAAGGCTATGGCTGCCGTTCTAGACGCTTCCATTCAAACTTCCTTCCCTCTCCATCACTTGGGGTCCGATTTGTCAGAGGTCTGATGGTTCTCCCAGCCTTAGCTGAGTTTTTCCTATTTTTCTCTTACTTGGGTGTTTCCCTTGTTAAATATCCTGGGTGTTTCCCTTGTTAGACATCTTCACTCATTTAATCCCACCTTAGAGTTTGTGCTCTTTGGAAGAAATGGGCTAAGACATACAGTTTATCAAATTCTACCTGAAATCACCCTGTCCAAACAGTGCTGATCTCTGGTCCCTCTGCATAGCAGCCCGCGACTCATTAATTACATCTTTAAATTAAAGTTATGCATGTACATAGTATAAATAAACAATTCTGTAAAGCTTATGATAAAAATTAATGCTCTCACTTCTCCAGTCTGTTTCCAACTCCCCAGAGTCAACCCCTTACAACTCTCTATACATATTCCTTCTGGTGTTTTTTTTCTCATTTCTAAATACAGGTGCCCCTCAAACAACACAGGTCCCTCAAACACATTTTCTTTTCCCGAACTTACTTTAGTGTAAGAATACAGTCTGGGCAGGGGGGCAGAGGGGAGATGGGCATGGAGGAGGGCACTTGTGGGGATGAGCACTGGGTGTGATATGGAAATCAACTTGACAATAAACTATTTGTAAAAAAAAAAAAAAAAAGAATACAGTCTAGAGTACATATAACATATGGAATATGTGTTAATTGACTGTTTATATTCCTGGTAAGGATTCCAGTCAACGCTAGGCTATATTTGTCGCTATTTGGGTGGGTGGGGGGGTCTAAAGTTATATGTGGATTTCTACCACACGGGGGGTGGTTAGCACCCCTAACCCTGGGGTTGTTCAAGGGTCGAATGTCATACGCATTTTCTGAATTAGCCTCTTCCTCTCTGCCCATCGTTCAGTGCCCTCTCCTGGACAGCAGAAGAAAGCTAAATCATTCTTTGCTGGTGCCTTGCTTAGTGGGGAGGAGGCCCCACTGGGAGAAGTCTGGGTGGCCCTCCTGGGTAGGATTCTTACTGAACACGGTTTTGCAGCAGCTTAGGGCAAGGGAGCCAAAGCACGGATGAAAGAAGTGCTTGTTTGAGTCATTTTACCATCACAGGGCCTCCTGTATCTTGCAGTGCTACTAATAGCTCCTCTGCTTTGGGAAAGGCCTCTCTCTAAAACACAGCAAGTGGGATTCTCTCTATCTTTTCCTCCTAAGCATGGGCTCAGATAGAACTAAAACTAACCGAAGCTCAAGAGTTCCGAAGGAAGGAGGAACACGAGTTGGCACAGCAACTTCTACTGGGCCAGAGAACTCTGACATTCAACGGGGTTCCCTCGTTCTGTCAGACCTGAGTTAGAATGGAGACGGTCAGGAGAAGACTAGCCAATATGGCGACCATCTGCGAACTAAAAATTGGCAACTCTTGCTCAACATTGCCACCTGCTGGCTGGACGACCGTTGGACTAGTTCTTTTTTTTTTTTTTTTTTAATGTTTTATTTCTAGGAGAGAGAGAGAGAGACAGCGTGGGCAGGGGAGGGTCAGAGAGAGAGGGAGTCACAGACTCCGAAACAGGCTCCAGGCTCTGAGCTGGCAGTCAGCACAGAGCCCGACGCAGGGCTCGAACCCACGAACCGTGAGATCATGACCTAAGCAAAAGTCGTACACTTAACCGACTAAGCCACCCAGGCGCCCCCCGTTGGACTAGTTCTATAAATCCACCAACTAGGAGGTGAAAGGGGCCCTTGTGGGTGTATGAGGCCAGAGACCTACCTTGCTGAGGACCAGTAGGCGCTGCTTCTCCTTCTCGCTGGTGGCCAGGGAGGCAAACTGCTGCAGCTGCAGCGGCGTGGGCGGCGTGGTGATGTCCAGATAGTACTTGAAGGCCTGGAAGATGGTGCAGGGCGGGAGGCGGTGCTCATTGGTCCAGTTACTGATGACTCCTATGAAGGTACAACGGAGGTGAGGGCCGGAGAGGGGGAGGGGAGTCTGAGCTCCAAGGGCTTAGCTCCTGGGAGAGAGGATGGGGCCGGTGAGCCAAGCAGCCCCTTGGTTTGCCACCTTCCATGTCCCACATCTACACCCAGGGCTCTGGGGACCACGTAATTATCTCATCTGTGCAAGGCACACATCCAAAATCAATTGAGCAAACCAGTTCAAAAGTCAAAAAAATAAACCATATTAAAACAGCATGAGACAGTCCCATGGCATTCTATGCAGTGAGCCCCCCACTGAACACGGGTCTATTTTGGCTCTGTCTGCCTTCTCACAGTGCCAGCCTCTCAGACTTCTAAGTCGGATTCCAGTGTTTAAAATTACAAACATACCTAGCACTTTCCTAGCACTTTCTCTATGCCAAGCGCTATTCTCCATTAATTCACTTAGTTCTCACAACAGCTCTAGGTGACTGGTGCCATTATTATCATCTCCATTTTGCCACTGAGAAAAATGGAAGAAGCACAGAGAGGTCAAGGAACTTGTCCAAGGCACACAGCTCATAAGTGTGGAGTCAGGCAGCACTGCCCCAGACCTTGTTCTAACTACTACACTGTACTGCTTCTGTGTCATTTTCAGCTGAAATAACCCCCAAACACAAGCTTTTACTTTATGTTATGGGTTCGACTCAACATAAAAAAATAGTGCTGTTCCAACATGAAGGAAGAACTGGCTGGGTAGGATTTAGAAAGTGTCCTCTCTCAAAAGTGGTATCTTTCTTCTTCTTCTTCTTTTAATGTTTATTTATTTTGAGAGTGTGTGGGTTTGGTTGGTTGGGGGGGTTGAGAGAGAGAGAGAGAGAGAGAGAGAGAGAGAGAGATCCCAAGCAGGCTCCATGCTGTCAGCGCAGAGCCCAATGTGGGGCTTGATCTCATGAACCATGAGCTCATGACCTGAGCCAAAATCAGGAGTTGGACACTTAACCGACCGAGCCACTTAGGTGCCCCAGAAGTGGTATCAGAAATGTGGTTCAACCTCTAGAGCACCATCGAGCTGCATACAGTGCCTTTTGATTTCAAGAGGAGGGATGGTCCTTCAGCTGCTATGCATTGGGTGGTCAGCGAGGCGGTGGCGATGAAGGAAGGTGAGCCCCTCCCCCAAGGATGAGCGACAAATGTCCTGGTATCACCGACACTGGCTCAGCCAGTGGGGCCAAGGTTGTTCGGCCATGAGGCAGGGAGGGGTCTTCCGTCTCCTAATCTGGAGGTGACAGGGACCCATTCTCCCCCCAGGATTGGTGACTGGGAAGAAGGACCGTCTCTTCTCCCCCAGTCCCGGACAGGAGTGCCCCGGGAGCTCCCTGGAGAAGGGGAGGGGCCTTCGGAGCGGGGGCGGGGCCCAGCCCTGCCGCAGTTACCCAGAGCAGTGCTTCGCTCCTCCAGCAGCTCCACCTTCACCAGCTGGTTGACTGGGGGTGCATCCTCCAGCCGTTCCATTAGGGCGGCCACCAGGTCGTCGCGGTTGCCAGGGAAGACGCCCAGGTGGTCCCCAGGCTGGTACTGCAGCTCCTGATTGCCGTTGGTGTGGAGACGCACGAAGATGGTGGATCGACTGGAGGGAAAGTTGAGGAACAGCAGATAAGGGTCACCAGCAACTGCCTCCTCTCCTTGCTCCTTTGTCTCTTGTTGTGGCCGCAACCCCCCTCCTTCCGTTCTCTGTGGGGCCCCCAGTCCTCTGCCCCCGTCACCGCACACCCCAGCTTTTAGCGTGGTCACCCATGAGCTCCTCATTGCAAACCCAATGGCAAGTTCCAAGTGCTCATCCTGGTCACGGAGGAAGCACGGGGCACGGCTGCTCACTTCCTCCTTCTCAACTCCTTTCTCCTGGATTCCAGCACCCCAGGCTCTCCTGATCGTCTCTCCTTGGCCGCCCCTTCTCATCTCCCTGAACTCTGGGCCTGAGAGCACCTCAGGGTTAGGTCCTCTGATTGATTCCTTGCTTTTCTATGTTCCTTAACCTGCCTTTCTCCAACCTGTTACCACCATCTCCTCCCAGTGGAGTGTACATCGTCGCATGGTCTGTGGCCGGGTCCCCTGCCTGCCCCCTGGCCTCCAGGGCAACACAAACTCTAGGCGGCAAAGAACCTGTTTTGTCCACTGCTCTGTTCCTGACACACAGGACTGTGCACGGCACATAGTTGGGACTCAAGCAATATTTATTAGACGAAGAAGCCTCCGACTCCCAGGGCTAACCAGCCACCACAACAGACTCTGTTCTCAGGACTAACCGGGTTCTCCCAGGAATCACAACCCCACTGGGGCCAAGGCAGCGGAGTCCCCAATCTGTGTAATGCCCTCTCTCTTGGGACTCTCATGCTCCACTCCTCTTTTGTAAGTTGCCAGGGGCGGGAGGGGGCGGGGGGGGGGGAGAAGGAGACTCATATCGTCATGAAAAAGAGAAACATAATTGGGTTTTGGTATGTGCAAATCCGCCAAAATCAATTTGAGAGATCTAAGGAGAGAAAGCAGAGAGAAGCTCATTTAAATCTGCCAGGCACTTCTCTTTGGCATTGGTTTGTTGAGTTTTAAGGGCAGGAGGTGTTTCAAGAATGAATTCACAGACTATGATCATTTTGGTCCTTTAAAAAGTTTTAGTACAGGGGTGCCTGGGTGGCTCAGTTGGTTAAGTGTCAGACTTCGGCTCAGGTCATGATCTCACGGTTCGTTGGTTCAAGCCCCTTGTCGGGCTCTGTGCTGACAACTCAGAGCCTGAAGCCTGCTTCAGATTCTGTATCTCCCTCTGTCTGACCCTCCTCTGCTCATGCTCTCTCTCTCTCTCTCAGAAATAAATAAAAACATTTTAAAAAATAAAAAAAAATAAAAAGTTTTAGTACAGATCCACCTGAACACTTGGGGGCTGATCACACTTTGGTAAATTGGATTCTTTGCACTCTTTGAGTCTGCGCTTCAGATCTGCTTTTCTTCATTGCCAACTGGTTCTGGGTTGATAGAGACCCTTCATATTCGATGTGAAGTCTCTACATTCTCCATGGTATGTAAATCAACACTTGAATAGATCAATGGGACTCGCTATTTAAAGGAGTCTCTGGCACACCCAAGAAGCCTTTTGTGCTGCAAATAGCCACCATTATTAAAAATGGTTGCGCTGGCACATTCACTTTTTGCAAGTGTTTTCTTGAAGCAAGGCATCCCCTGTCCTTAGTCCGGTGGGGAGATTGGTGGCTGAAATTGTGAATGGTGGTGTCAGGGTCTGGGGCCCCATTCTCCTTTCCTGGACAGATTTTGTTATCTCCGGGGCACTAATCTCGTCAATTATAAGGACCTGCGCGACTGATTCTGCTCTGAGCTCACAGGGATTTCGGGTTCCTAGAGAGCAAAGATATCATCACCTCCCAACAGCTCCACGGTTGGAATTAGCGGAGGCCGACAGCCGGCAGGGGGCGCTGTGGGGCTGCTAATTTCGGAGCCTCTCGCGCCAACCGCAGGAAGCCTTTGAAAGGCCCGCAAATCAATTTCCCACTTTCTCCCAGATCATCACGATTTCTTTCAGAAGTATATTTGCGTCCGTTCTGGGCGGTACAAAATAGAAACGCGGAGGACCCGTAGTTGCTGAGCTGGCTCACGTTCACAGTCATTTCTCCCAAGTCCTCTTGAACGTGACATAAGGTGGTCAGGCAGGCAGGGAATGGGGAGGCAGCCGGCAGGTTAGCCAGGTGGGCCCAGGCTCTGCCCGAGGCTGGCAGCTTAACCAAGGGAACTTGGAAAGCCTCTGATCAGGCATGATTTGCTAAGCCCAGCACTGAATGACTGCGTGGCCCCAGGACACCCTGATGGGCTGGTCCTTGAAACCCAGAGGGGGAAGCAGATTTCCCCCCAACCACCTCCCAGTTGCACTAACCTGGAGACCAGTGTCTTAAATCAGTTCTGGTGGGGGAGGGGCGGTTTGTAAGTCCTGTATAGAAATTTGTAAGTTGTTTTTTTTAAAGCTTGGGACACATATGGGCCATTGGGAAGTATGCGGGAAGGCGAGAAAGGGAAGTATGGGAAGGTAGCAGTCATTTGGGGCCTCTTCCATTGCTTGTGATTTATATCATAAATACATATGATATATATATATGTATATCATACAGAAGCATAACACACGTGTGCTGGGCAGTGTTTCATTGGCAGGTTTACAGATCCAACAGCAGTTGGATAACGTCCAACATTAAATGGGAAAAAATGCTAATGTTCATTCTTCAATGTAAAGAGTAAATATTGTAAGTTTCAAGTTTCATTCATTCAGCAAATTTATGTTGAGTGCTGGGCACTGTTCTAGGCATGGGTGAGACAGTGATGGAAACACTGGATACACAAAGTATCCTTTGAGAAGCCACTTAAAAAGGTCTTGGAGGGGGTTGGCAATGTGGATGGGTGGTGGTGATGGGCTTGGGGCAGGGGGCTGTGGGACCATCAGTTAAGGATGGTTAGGGAGGCCTCTGTGATGTAACATTTGAGGAGAGACCTGAATAAGAGGCCATGCAAAGATCTGTTTGGGAAGAGTATTTGCATGTGCAAAGGCCCTGGGGTATGAAAAGGTATGGCATGTTTGGGGAAGGAAAGAAGGCTGGAGTGTTTGGAGAGTGTTCCACAAAGATGTGTGGGGTGGGAGAAGGAGGCAGGATCACAAAGGCCTCATCATGACCTGTCATGGCAAGAAGTTTGAAGGTCTCGGGCACCTGGGTGGCTCAGTCGGTTGGGCGTCCGACTTCGGCTCAGGTCATGATCTCACAGTTTGTGGGTTTGAGCCCCGCATCGGGCTCTGTGCTGATAGCTAGCTCAGAGCCTGGAGCTTGTCTTCGGATTCCGTGTCTCCCTCTCTCTCTAGCCCTTCCCTGCTCATGCTGTCCCTATCTCTCTCTCAAAAATAAATAAAACATTAAAAAGAAAATTAAAAAAAAAAAAAAAAAGAAGTTTGAAGGTCTCTTCTATCCAGTGGGAAGCCTCTAAAGGGCTTGAAGCTGCGGAGGATTCAATTTATGTTTTTAAAAGACTGGTCTGGCTGCTGTTAGCAAACGTACCTTTGAGAGAAAAGCCAAGAAACAAGGAGGCAAATTAGTGTCTACTGTAGCCACTTATACCACTGATGAACATGGCTTTGCTCCAAGCGGCAGCTGTAGGTCTGGGATGAAGTTGAAAGTCAAGTCTCACGGGACCACAGGGCCGGCTGCGAGCCGGATGTGCAGCGCAAGGGAGGGGCAGGAGGCAAGATGGACGCTTGCGTGTCTGGGTTAAGCCAAAAGTTGGTGTCCTCTGTCGAAATGGGAAAGGCTGGAGAGGAGCAATTTCGTCCGAGGCGGGACCCGAATCAAGAGCTCTTCCGCCAAGAACTGTCTGTTGTCATTTCTTGCCACTCTCCACGATGCCTCTGTGCTCGGGCCCCTTCTGCATCCTGGCTCCTGCCAGCCTCTGTCTACATTTTCCTCCTCTGTCCTTGTTTCCTTTCTAAAGCTTACCCTGTGTCTTCCCTCCTGCTGCTGACACCTAGGACTTAAGGTCACTCCACCCAATGACCCATTACCACTCTGTGATGTTTGCTTCTATATTGCTTGCTAATTGGTGTTCCTAGAAAGTGTATTTCCTGGCCAGGCAGTAACTGTGGGCACTTTTCTCTTTAGATGTGCAAAGATCACCATCAGTGGGTTGTTTACTTCCTCTTAAGCACTTTGCTTGCAATTAAGGGCCTGGGAGGCGGAGAATGATTTGTGATATCTTGCTTATGGCCTCCTGGCCCCAAAACCCTGACTTGGTGCTGACTTGAGCAAGGGAAAATGGGGGAGAGTATCATGTCTTTTGACTCAATTATCCTTTAAAAACAAAAAAACCCAACAACTTGGAAAGCTGGAGATGGCAGTAAAGCCTGAAAATAGGTAGTGTTATGGATTGTGCTTCTAAATTTTTTTTAAATGCTTTTTTTTATTTTTGAGACAGAGAGAAATACAGCGTGAGCAGAGAAGGGTCAGAGAGAGGGAGACACAGAATCTGAAGCAGGCTCCAGGCGCTGAGCTGTCAGCATAGAGCCCAATGCAGGGCTTGAACTCACAAACTGCCTGAGCTGAAACCAGACACTCAACCTATGGAGCCACCCAGGCGCCCCTGGATCGTGCTTCTAAAAAGAGAGACACACCTGCATACAATTTGATTCTTTCCATGCTCCTTCGGGACTGATTTTAATACTACATTTCAGTTCCTAACCTCTCTGAAACACTCTTGTAAGCCACTCAGCACAGAGTCAGCTGTCCTTTCCAGAGGTGAGTGGGGGCTATTCTGGGACTCTGGTCCAACTTAGCATGCAGAACATTTGCAAAGGACCTTGCTTTTTATGGTTTAGGGAGTAATTTTTGTGATCTGGTCTTTCAGAGCTTGTTGCTAACGGAAATTTCCAGTCGATTCTTAGCCCCTTCTTCTCCACGCTACCGCAGTCATCCCTTTCCACAGGGCAGAATGGGAAGCAGGGTGTGTATTTCAAATACAGAGTCCCTCCCTGTATCAGAATGTCACATATAACTAATTATTCAAAGGGATTAATTTCCCAATCCATTTCTTTTGTGCTTGAGGATCTGAGAGAACATGGAGGCTCTGGGGGCTTCATCCTGCTGATAACTTTATCGGAGGTTTGAAGCCCACGTAGAAAGCACTCATGCTATGTCTGCAGGTGTTCGATGCTGGGACAGATCAGGAAGAGTAACGGGAACGCACGATATGCTAGCTGCCTCGTGCACATTGTCTTTTATACAACGGCCTCGCAATGCTCCTGAGGTCACATAGGGGACCATTCGGCATACTGACTCTGGAGTCAGAGACCTAAGTCTGTGTGACCTTGGAAAAGTCACTTGCATTTCTTTTTTTTTTTTTTTAATGTTTTTTTTTTTATTTCTAGGAGAGAGACAGCGTGAGCAGGGGAGGGTCAGAGAGAGAGGGAGTCACAGACTGAAACAGGCTCCAGGCTCTGAGCCGGCAGTCAGCACAGAGCCCGACGTGGGGCTCGAACCCACTAACTGCGAGATCATGACCTAAGCGAAAGTCGGATGCTTAACCGACTAAGCCACCGAGGTGCCCCATGTCACTTGCATTTTCTAATCATCATTCTTCATGTTTCAAATGCAGATGATAACAGGAGCACCTACTTTCTGGGCTGGTCAGAGAGCACTAGGAGACCCCGCACTGGGAGCACTCAGAACGGTGCTTGGCACACAGAAAGCACTAGGTAAACGTCAGCCATCTTTATGGCCCCCATTCTCATTTGACATAAGGAGAGAGGAGCGGAGTGTCTTTGCCCACGGCCACACAGCTGGTGGGCGGCAGATCTGGGGCGAGAGCCCAGGGCCGTCCAGCTTGCGAACCCGCTCTTTGGACCCTGCCACATGCAACGAATCAAGATTTCAAAAGATGGTCGTGCGCTGTGGCGGGAAAGTAAAAACAAAATGCCATTCAATAGGGATCAATGGAAAGGACTTCGTTAAGGCCAAGAATATTATTGATGCAAGGAGAGTGATGGACGGACCTGGCTCTGTCATTCTGAAAACACCTGATGTCTAAGAGCAGCAAGCGTAGAAGCTTAAGGGGAGGGCAGCGTGGTGGTCAGGGCACTGCCGGCCATCTTGGACAGCCTCGGTGTGTCCTGCTCAGGTGGGGGGTGGCGGTTACCATGGCCGCAGCGCAGCTATGATGGGTTCTCTGCTGCACGTGACCAGGTCTGAGAATGACACTTCCAGCAGGACAGGCTGTGTCCTTTTACTAAAGCGAAAGGCTTGGGAAACTAGGTCTTAGGAAGAATGATGGGAAGGAATCAAGACCCCGGAGAGGCAAGTTGGTGGCCTTGGCTACTTGCGGGTCCCTCATTTGGAAAAACTGAATCTGCTTTGGGGATCACTGGAGTAAAACCGGGGTCAAAGCGAAGTGCTAGGAAGATGCCCGTCAGTTACAGCGATGGTAAGATCATGTCGAACAATCCACACTTCGAAGCACAGAGTGGGCTCTTTTGTGAGGTGATGAGCCTCCCGTCATCCCAGAGGAATGTAAACAGAGTCTGGGTAGCCAGTTTTCAAGACTCCACAGAGAAGAATGACCCACAAGGGGGAAATGTTCTCTGCCATTCACAGTTCGACACGTGTGTGGTCTGTATCAATAATGCCTCATAAAACCTTTGTTTCTACTTTCCGCGATGATTATCACCATCTCCTTCCTCGGCCCCTCCAGGTCGGAGCTTGGCAAAGGGAAAGCAGGAAAATCCCGATGCCACGAGGCAGCAAGAGGGTCTCAATGGCACCTGGAAGAGTAACGGGAAAGCCAGCCCTCTGGGCCAACCAGGGCTCCCTCCTGATTGGGGGTGACATCGGAGCACAGGCGGGTAACCCCGGGCCAACCCGAGCTGCTCCTACCTGGATTTAGGGCTCTGAAGGTTCTGACGGCTGAGGAGTCGAGCGGCTGAGACCCGCTTTTTGTGGACATTGGACAGACCTGCGGGGAGAAAAACGACAGTCTTCCTGAGATGGTGTTCAAATGTGGCCGGTACAACCCTTCCAGCTTCTACTGACTCTAATCACACTTCCACTGTCCTCCAGGGTGAAGCCAGGAGGTGACAGAGAAGACTCTGGGTGGGGTGGGCTGGCGGGCTGTGGAGAAGACGGAGGAAAAGCAGATCTGGTGGAGCTGAGCTGAGAAGAGGTCAGAGTCACACCACCCTGCTGGGGGGAGGAGAGTCCAAGGGCACCTCTGTCTGACAGCGTGGGGTGGGGGCAGGGGTTTGTTTTGACAGGACTGCACTAAAGATCAGCGACGAAACCCATCTCCTGCCTTCGCCTCCCCCTCCTGGTCTTGGGTGCCTCCCCAGGAAGCGGTGGGGGGGGTACCTTGTGTAAGTTCTGGAGCCTCAGCCACGTAGGTGAGGCGGAACTTGTTTCTCTTCCAGCTGCGGTCGTTGCTGATGAGGGAGTTGTTTGCCTTCTCAATGTTGACGTCATCTCCCACGCAGAACACATCACAGGCTGCCTGTGGCACACGCAGGGCTTTCGGTGACCTCTTTCAGCCAAGAGGGGCTCTCCACCCACAGCTCCAAACCATGGTGTGTATCCCTCCCTCCCTCCATCCATCCGCCCGTCTGTCCGTCCTCCTTCCTCCTTCCTTCCTTCCTTCCTTCCTTTCCTTCCTTCCTTCCTTCCTTCCTTCCTTCCTTGCCAAGTTCATAAGTTCTCCGACTTTAGTCATCCTAAGAATAACTGTTTGGAATTCAGGTTTGGGGCACAAAAGCCACAGAAAGTTAAAATATTTCTAAGGGCTGGGGCGCCTGGGTGGCTTAGTCGGTTAAGCGTCCGACTTTCGCTTAGGTCCTGATCTCGCGGTTCGTGGGTTCGAGCCCCGCGTCGGGCTCTGTGCTGACTGCCAGCTCGGAGCCTGGAGCCTGTTTCAGTCTGTGACTCCCTCTCTCTCTGACCCTCTCCTGCCCACGCTCTCTCTCTCCTAGAAATAAATAAAAATATTTTAAAAACAAATTTCTAAGGGTAGCTTTTACCCCTTTTTTTGGCCTAGTATTGATTTTCAGATAATGCAAATGTCCATCCGTGGATGAATGGCTAAACAAAATGATACATACATACAACAAAGCATTGTTTGGCCACAAAAAGCAACGAAGTCCTAGTATCTACACTGCACTGTGGACAAACCTTGAAACATGCTATGTGAAATGAGCCTGTTTCAAAAGACCACATATTATATGATTTCGTTCGTGCGAAATGTCCAGAACAGGCAGATTTCAAGAGACAGGAAGTAGGTGAGCGGCTGTGAGGACTGGGTGTCTGATGGGAGGGGCCGGTGCTAGCTGAAGGGGATGCTGGCTGGTAACAGACCCTGGCTCTGGGTGTTCAATTGAAATTGGCTGACGGAGTCAACAACCGTAGTTTTCTCAAGGCCAAAAGGGCCGAGTTATCTCAATTCTCCTTGTCCAGGAAGAAATGCAGAACAAGCTTATGGACACAGCCTGCCCCCATTATTATCCCTCTAGCTCAGGGACCTCAGTTTCCCTTTTTGCTATCTGCATTTGTCCGCAGAATGGAAAATGAGATCTGAATGCGACTTGAATGACAGGAAGCTACGGGATCCCCCTTCTCCTAGGGGTGCTGAAGAGAATGCATTCCAGGGTGGATGTAGGAGCATGTGAAAATGTGGCCTGTCCACATTCATGGCTTCCTAGTTTTCCCAGGATGGCCAGTCAAATGAGGCCCCATTTAGATAGAAGACCATTATCCATTTATTCCCCTGTGACGTCATGTCTAGAATAGCCCTGCCCAGGAAGGTGCTCCGTCATGATGGGAATGTTCTGGGCCGTCTCCTACAGGAGCCAGCAGCTGCCTGTGGCTACTGAGCATACGAAATATGCAGCCAAGGAATGAGATTTCAAATTCTATCTAATATATATTAGATAGAATTAAAAATTCAATGAAAAATCATTAAAATTTTATACATTTATTATAGTATACTAATGTATTTCATTATTTTATGTGATATCAATATATTTCTGCAATCATGTTATATAGAATACTTCTGCAGTTGTGCAATATAGAGTATTTCTGTCATAATATACGATATTATGTATTATAATTAAACTTTTAATTATTTTTATATATAGAGAGAAATTTTTTTTTCTTTTAAAAAATATTTATTTATTTTGGGGCGCCTGGGTGGCTTAGTCGGTTAAGTGTCCGACTTTCGCTTAGGTCCTGATCTCGCGGTTGTGGGTTCGAGCCCCGCATCGGGCTCTGTGCTGACTGCCAGCTCAGAGCCTGGAGCCTCTTTCGGTCTGTGACTCCCTCTCTCTCTGACCCTCCCCTGCTTATGCTGTCTCTCTCTCTCCTAGAAATAAATAAAACATAAAAAAAAATATTTATTTATTTTGAAAGAGGGAGAAGGGAGGAGGTGTGAGGGAGAGACAGAGGAGGGAGAGAGAGATAGAGAGAGAGAGAGAGAGAGCATCCCAAGCAGGATCTGCTCTGTCAGAGCAGAGCCCAAAGCAGGGCTTGATCTCACGACCGCAAGATCATGACCCTGAGCTGAAATTAAGAGTTGGATGCTTACACGACTAAGCCACTCAGGCGCCCCTAGGAATTTTTTATGTACCATAAAGTTCATCATTTTAAAAGGTACAATTCAGTGGTTTGAATGTATTTACAAAGTTGCACAACCACGGCCACTATCGAGCTTCAGAACGGCTTCTACCCCCAGAAGAGACCTTGTACCCATTAGCAGTCATTTCCGTTCTCACGGTCCCAGCCCCCGGTAACTACCCCTCTAGTTTCTGTCTGTCTGGATCTGTCTATTCTGGACACTTCATATAAATGGGATCATAGACCTTTCGTGTCAGGCTTCTTCTATTTAGCATGATGCCTGTTACTGCCGCATCCCATCCACATCGTAGCAGGTGTTAGTTCTTCATTCTTTAATAGTTGAATAATATGCCATTGTAGACCCATACTCTATTCATTTATCCATTCATCCAACTGAATGCGAATTCATTTACGTTCACATTTAAATAGTACAAGGGGGTGGGTTGCCTGGGGAGCTCTCCGACTTCAGCTCAGGTCATGGTCTCACAGTTCATGAGTTTGAGCCCCACGTCGGGCTCTGTGCTGACAGCTCAGAGTCTGGAGCCTGCTTCGGATTCTGTGTCTCCCTCTCTCTCTGCCCCTCCTCCGCTCGCACTCTGTCTCTCTCCGTCACTCAACAATAAATAAAGGTTTAAAAAAAATAAATAGCGCATGGGGCTAGTGCTCTTGCATTGGTCAGCAAAGATCTAGCGCAAGAGGGGTAAGTATGTCAAAGTAGACAAATCGGTAAGATCTGAGCTCCAGGCCAAGGCCCGGCCCCCTGGTTTGGCTAACTTACTTTATGGTTCTTTTTGCCTACTGGTCTACCAAATGTGAGTGAGGGATGGATTCCTCCCTGCTCTGAAATTTCAGGAGTACCACGTTTGATAGACCAACTCCTTACCCATAACGCAAGAGGTCAGATTCTGGGTGGAGAATGCGTGTTTTAAGAGCACCCAAACTCATGTGAGTTGTTGAAAACTGTCTCCTGGCTGGACACATGGGGGGCGGGGAGACCATAGATTCCCTCAAGTTTCTTCCATTTCTAATGGTGTAGACACTCTGTCTTTGGAGGTCGTGGGGGTCATGACCTCCCCCCTTGGTCTCTGGAGTCCAGGCAGGTGGTTACCTTGAAGACCTTCTTGGCCCAGGTCCTGAACGCCTCTTCCTGCCCACAGAGCTCGTCTCCCTCCCTCATCTTCAGGATCCTCTCTCCCCCCAGCTCCTCCAGGAGGGTGTCCACGGCGTGTCCAAAGGCGCAGAAATGAGGGTAAGCCCGGGAGCCAAGGCCAAATACAGAGAACCTGCCGGGGAGACAACAGACGTCTGCGTTAGGCGACTGTGGGGCACGAGGGGGTGTCTGGCTTTACGGACTCCATGTCTCCCTAAATTCATATATTTAAACCCTAACCCCTAATATGGCTGTTCTTGGAGATGGGGACTTGAGGTTAAATAAGGTCATAAAGATGGTCCCTAGTTCAATAGGACTGGTGTCCTGAGAAGAAAAGGAAGAAACACCCAGCAGCCCTCTCCCGCTCTGAACGTGCACAGAGGAAAGGCCATGTGAGGGCACAGCAAGAAGGCAGCCATCTGCAAACCAGGAAGAGAGGCCTCACCACAGACCAATCTCACCGGCGCCTTGATCTTGGGACTTCCAGCCTCCAGAACTGTGAGAAGATAAATATCCGCTGTGGAAGCTGCCCGTTCTGGTATTTTGTTACAGCGGCTTGAGCAGACTAACACATCTGGCATCTCCGGAAGGACTGTGTGTGGCCCGCGGTGGTCAGACAGCCCCAAGCCCACCTGGGTTAGGCCCTTGTAAGATCTGGGAGACCTTGGGGCCTCTTCACCTCTCCATCTGGCCTCTGCAAGGTAGGACCATCCTCAGGAGAAAATTCCCAATGGTCCCAAGGAGGATGAGTAGTTGAGGGATAGCAATGACCCAGAACCATTGTCTATTTCTTGTGTGCCCCTCTCTAAGCTGGAGAAATCAGTCTACTTTACGGGAGGGCTTGAATTCTATAAGGGACACAGCCAGATGAGTGTCAAGGACAAAGGTAATGAAAACCATAAGGCAGCAGTCCTCAGGGACCTGTGTTAACGAAGAGATCAGAAGGACTTGTCAGTAACACATCAAATGTTCGCCGTATGTTAACTAACCGGAATTAAAACAAAAACTTAAAAAACACACACACACACATCAAATGTTGGTGTATGAACAGGTTCTTCTAAAAGGGGATGAAAGGTTTATAAAGATGCTGGCTCCACCCCGTGCGATGTCTATGAAATTAGTTTGCCTCACAAACCCTCTCTGCACGGACACCATCAGGAAAATGTGGGTGTCTGAATCGGTGGGGGTCCAGCTAATGAGATTTTCCTCTCTGTGAAGGGGGGGCTGCCTTGACTGAAGTATGAGGAGGGGAGGGCTGTGTCCACACGGCCGCTCTTCCTAGCTCACTGCCCTACACTCGATGTCACCCTTTAGGGTGACAGCCAGGCTTGGTCCTGGCTGTGGGTCTTGACGCCGCTGGACGGGAGTGACAGGTTCACACAAGTAGGACGAGAATATCCCACCCCACGTCTTTCCTGACCTGGAGTTTTCTTCTGTAGGCTGTCATCTCAGACAAGCCCAGGCATGGAGCGGTGCGGCCATTCCATAACGCCTCTGCCTCTCAGTCTCTTTGTTTAGAATGAAGCGGTCAAGTTGGTGAAAGATTGAGCTGGGGAGGGGGTGCAGGGAGGAGGAACGGAAGCTGGGAAGGGACTCCCGTTCTCTCTGTCATTGGACAATGCCCTTGAGATGGGTCCGGGGGTCTCACAGATCAGGTGAAGGTTAGCCTGGGTTAACATCTGCCCCTTTTAATCCCTTTTAATGCATGCTTCCTCTCTGGGCCCTTCTCTCCTGCCCTTCTTTCCCTGGGGTTATAAAGCCTTTCTAAAGAAAGTAAATGGGATTAGGCAATGTTTCCCCCCCTCCCCTCCCCCACCCACCTTCACTCCTACACCCATGCTCTTCCTGGAGCTGGGTGCCTCACTTTTTCCTTCAAGGGCGGGGGTGTGACAGACAGGAGAGCTGCTAACCAGGAGCAGACTGGTTGGAGGGAGGCTGGGAAGGAGTACTTCTGCCCCAAGCCACCCCCTTAGCCTTAGCCCAGGGGAGACCGGAATTTCCCAGCACCGGTCATGACTTTGTGGTTAAGCTGTTATTCCTCAAACACGCAATATGTACATTCACGAGGTCGCCATATGTGACCGCCGCCAATACTATTATTTACTTATTACTGTTGTTTAGCTTGCTTTCAATTTGTCTTCACCCGCTCACCAAAGCCACTTGTGTTCACTAACAGATGGTTCAGGCAATTCATCCATTAATACATTTCCTGGTACACCTGAGGACTTGCCGCCCAGTCATTTCCTAGACTCACGTTTCCAACATGATCTTCATGTTAGGGTTTTAAACGTCCTATTTTAAGCCTCCAAACCAGGAATTGGCAAACTCACTAGACATGGGGCCAGAGACTAAATATTTTTAGGTTTCTAGGCCAAGAAACAAAATTGAAGCTATTGTGTGGATGCCTATATAACAGAAAGAAAACCAATTACTGCACGTTTTTAATGACAAAATAAAAAATTTTTTAAATTGTTATTACAGTTATTGAGGATGATTTTTTAATAATATGTCTACGTATGAGACTAGAGTTCCTTTTTGGATGAATAGCGTTTTGTTTAATTGGGGTTCAACGGTAATGGCTTCCATCCTCAAGTGAATTGCCAATGTTCAAGTGTAAAAACCACTCCCAGCTCATGGGTTGTGTAAAAGCATACGGTGGCCAGGCTGGATTGGGTCTGCAGGCTACCGCTTGCCAGTGCCTGCTCTAGGCCGTGATAGATCGAATAAGAGAAAAATGGGTCCGGGGAGCCTGGGGGGCTCAGTCAGTTGGGCATCTGACTTGGGCTCGGATCATGATCTCGCGGTCTGTGGGTTCGAGGCCCGCGTCGGGCTCTGTGCTGACAGCTCAGAGCCCAGAGCTGCTTTGGGTTCTGTGTCTCCCGTCTCTCTGCCCCTCCCCCACTCATGCTGTCTCTATTTCTCAGAAACAAAAAAATTTTTTAAAAAAAGAGAAAAATGGGTCTGACTGTCAAAGTGCAAAACTGATGTTTCGACGTTAAGCTAAAACAATGCACTGATGTCAATCCCCACAGAAAATAACACCAAAATGAACCCTGATGTGCATATGCACTTTGTGTGATAATGATGTGCGTAGTGTAGGCTCAGCAACTGTACAAATGTACCACTCTGGACGGAGATGTCAGCGGTGGAAGAGGCTGTTTTTGTCAGGGGAGGGAATATATGGGACTTCTCTGTGTCTTCCTTTAAGTTTTGCTGTGAACCTAAAACTGCTTGAAAAAAATAAAGTCTATTACAAAGTACACTACGGGGCATAATACTTCCACATTCAGGACCCCTCGTGTCATGTATTATCTACTAAGCATTGAACTGAGCAGGTGTGAGAAGGTTCCGTTAGCAAAGGTCAGAGAGATTGGCGGCCGGGCCCGGATGCTCAGTGTACATCAGCCTTGTCTTCGCTCACGTCTGTGAGACCAGGAGCCTGCAGTTTTCTTTCCTTCCAAATGTTCGCTGGATGGCATGGGCAATTGTCCGTATCCCACCTAAAATGATCTGGTATGTGATCACTGGGCTTTGGTAAACGGGATTAGCCAGTCTGACTACACATTAGAGTCACTTGGGAAAATTAAACAAAAAAAGAAAAGGCACTGCCTGGGCCCCAATCTAGACCAATAACACCAGAGTCTCTGGAAATGGGGCTTGGTTATCGGTATACTGCCAACATGTCCAGAAGATTTTGATATGTGTCCGGGGTTGAGAACCACTGGGGCCTGGCAGAGTGTCTCCAGAAGTTTCTATCAGGTGTAACATATCACCGGGAAGGGCAGCTTGCTGAGAAATCTCTAGGGATTCACATCCTTCAGCACAAACGTGTACTGATGATGGGGTGAGATTTGGGTGATGGGGCTCTGAGCGAGTATGTACACGAAGGGGTCTGGGTGCTGTGTTTTCATAGGGTGAGGCGGGTCCCTGGATAGCTAGAGTGCGCGGGTTAATCGAGAGATGGACAGGAATACGAGGGAGACCCCTTAAGCCCACTTTGCAAATAAATCCAGGCCCCCAAAGATGTCTTCCCTGATGCCCTTGACCCCTGCTCACCTCACGTTTGCCAGGGGTCCAGCACTCTCAAAGTTGTCTCTGAGGTCTGGCCCATCGCCAGAGGCCTTATGGGAGTCTGAATACGAGGAGACGCTATTGAATCGGACCTTGTAGCTCCTGTCAAAACAGAAGAGGCCCTGTGAGCTCTGGCTTGGAACCTTCTCCCGAGGTCAACGCCCCAAGGGATCTTCAAATGACCAGTCCTGTTTCTAGGACCTTCCTGTGCATGTTGAGACCGTAACAGTTCTATGGATGCTTCCGGAATGGATCAACTTCCCCGCATCCCCCACGAGAGCTAGCCATCCATGCATGACACTGCTTGTGTCTAAGAGGTTTCCAACCGTACCCAACTCCTCAACTCCGGGATCTTGTGAGCCAGACAGCCAAAATGATTTAATTGGCAAAAAGTCATAAATAAGATCAGACCACCCCCTAACCATGAGAGAACGCTTCATTGCTTCCCAGATTTTAACAAGCACAAGAATCATCTTGGGATGCTGTTAAAATGCGGGTTCTGATTCGGCAGATCCCGGCAGGGCCTAAGGTTCCGCATTCTAAGCACAATGCAGGACCCAAGAGGCACTAAAGCTGCTGGTCCCAAGTCCTCACTCTGAGTAGCCAGGAACTAAGTGGTGTGTCCACTCGGGTATCTACGGGTGGCTTGATTCAAAATAAATACAGTTAAAAATTCTCTTCCTCACTCGCACTGGCCACACGTCAGGTGCTCAAGAGCCGCGTGTGGCTAGTGGCTGCCCTCTTGGGTGGCCCAGACGTACAGCCCCGAAAGTTTGATCAGATCATGCTGGACATCTCCCACCCAATACACTGTCTTCATCAAATGATGATCCTTGGATGTTTCAAGGATCTGTCACATTTCCCATTTCAAGTAAATGTGGGAAATTTTCCGCACTGAGACGCGGCATGAAAAGAGACTGAATTTTTTATTAAACTACTGGGAAGGGGAAGAAAGATGTCATTGGAAATTAGATCTCAGTTCTGAGCCACGGGAACGAGAGGCTCAGGAGCGCCAAGACGTCAAAATAAGATCCCGTTTCCGTGGATTCCTCTAAAAGTGTTGTTCTCAGACAAGGCGAAAACAAAGCAAAAACAAGAACGAAATTCCCAGACCAAAAAACAAAACAGAACAACTCCCCTCAAGGCAAGAGACCGAAAGCAAAACATAACAGCTCAACAGATACATGTGAGCACAGAGGACGCACACACAAACAGACAAAAAGACATCGTGCATTCTGGTAGCTGGATGGTCTTCAAAGTTTTTGTTCCAGCATCAGGAAAGTTCTAAATATATGTAAGTGTATTTTCTGCCCGAAAATAGTCTCACACTGAGTCACTTCTCCAAATAAGTCATGCAACATCCCAGGGGTGGCTGTGTTTTTAGTGTGGGAGGGACAGTTGATGGTTGTGGGTTAAAAATAACAGCACGTGTATTTGTGTGAGGCTTGAGGTTTTTCCAAACGCTTTCCTCTTTGTTTTTCTCCTTTGATCCTCTCAGCCAGTCCCAGAGATGGTCAGGGCACAGATGGGTTCTCCCCATTTGGCAGATGAGAAAGACTGAGGTCCAGAGAGGTCAAACGCCTTCCTCAAGTCTGCTTAGTGAGTTAGTGGCACAGCCTGGGTTAGAATGCGGGTCTCAAGGAGACCCGCATGTGGCTCTGGAGGCTTGGGTGGGCATCAGGCATGTGTGCACAGTGCACAATCATATCTGCATGCACACTTGTGCATGCACGCCTGCACGCATATGTGAACACAGGGCATATACATGTGCACGCAGATGGACACACATGCACACACATGCGCGCACACATGTACACACGCACACACGTGCACACACACATACACACATGCACACACATGCACACGCTACCTCTGCTGGCTGTCACGGGCTGCAGCCAGACCATGGACTTCTGTGTCACCTTGGGGGAGGGGAGGCCCTTTACGGGGAAAGAAACGCAAGGGTTCCGGGTACCTAGAGGGGAGAATGGATGGTGCCCTCTCTCTCCCTGAAGGAGGGGTGAGGGGGAGCCTGTGATGGCCACCTGGGAAGGAGATGGGCAGGGAGAGCCAGGACTAAGGTGCTCACGGTCAAAGATGACTGATCGCGAGGGACTCAGCTACCCCCTCGATATGGAAGGAATGGATGTGAGTTCGGGTACAGGTGCATGGCTGAGAGAAAAGCGGGAGAGGCTTTCTGCAGACCACGGCCCGCGAGCACCAGTGGGCTGTGGCGTCTGCTCTGCTCCACGTTCGAGCAGACGCTGTGTTCATGGAAAGACAGCTCAGCACGCACTCGCTGTACGTTCTCTACTTTATGGGGATTTACCGGGCTTCGCAAGGGTAATCATGATCACAGGTATTTGTCACCTTAGGAAATATCTTTAGAACCCAACCCAACACTGGGATGCAATTTCACCATGTACATCTTTTGGCTACAGGCATTTTTATTTTTTTAATTTTTTTTTTTGCCTTATGAGGTATCTTCTGAACTCAACCTCTACATTAGCTAAAACTCCACCGTGAGCATCGGATGGAAAAGCTCTAGGGAAAGAAGCTCATTTTCGCTGCTTTTGAAGGTAGGTTTCCAAAGAGGAAAGATAATAAGAACCGGTATTTACATGGGGCTCCTAAGTTTTCATAAGACGCTTATTATCTATTTTCTCCTTTGATTCTTACAAGAAGTTAAGGCAGGTATAATAAGCCCCATTTGATGGAAAAGGAAACTGAGGCCTGGGGCTGTGAAGTTACCAGAGAGGCCAAAATGTCAGCGTCAGTGAACCCTAGACTCCCACCGGCTAAAACTGCTCACAAATGGGCTGAGTCACCCAACCCAGCCGGGACCCAAATATGAACCTCAAGTTTCAAAAGATGCTTTTCAGTTACCCCCACAGTGTGTCATGTGACCCTGGAGTGTCATTCACTTACTTCCTTTCCTCGTGCATGGAATTGGGGTGCCTCATTTCCATCAAAGCACAGCCGAATTTCTGGAAGCCAAGAGAAGAGTAAAAATGTGAAGCATGGATTTATGAACCCAGAATAGGGTAGGGCACTGAGCGTCTGGGGTCCTGGCTGGTATAAGGGGAGCCTGATGCCTCTGGGGACCAGGATGTCAGAGACGGTCAGGGGTTCAGGCTCGGCAGCAGGTGCATGTGAAAGGGCCAGCTGATTAAGGGACTACAGAATGTGGCCCCTCTGCCCCCCGGCGCACCAATCCCCACTGTGGCTTTCTCTTGACAAAATTTTGTCCCTGCTTCTCTCATCTGGAGCAGCGGATGCCAAGCTCTTGACTGGATCATCCGTTCCCAAGAAGTAGCTCACGGAGGCGATAGCACTTTCACTAAAGATTGGCTCATCTGTGGGGACCAATAGACTGAGGTCTTAGAACGGTCCATGTAGACTTGGATCCAATTCCAAGTCCCGGGCTTTGAGGCTCTGGGAGGATCTGCTACTGAATGGCAGCCCTTCCTTCTTCCCCTTGTTGGAGAACATTCTAGAACAGGTGAAGGCTCATCTTACCTCCCCATTCTCTGGGGGGTCTCCGTTGCCAAAAGTGCTGGTAACCACCAAGACTAGAGTTTCATGTTCCAGGTGTACAATGTCGTATTCTTCCATGGACATCACCTAGGTGTGCGAGGGGGAAGGGACGGTAGGGAAAGAGGAAGTGAGGTGGTGATAAGGAGAAGAGGTAAGAGAGAACAAAAAGTGAAGGAGAAGAAGAGAGACAGAGGAAAAACGTGAGTCATTCTGAGCCATGTCCTTTGGAAAAAAACAAAAGTTCAGGGTGTCACTATTTCAATGGGCTCCAGTGGGTAGCGTGGGACCTTTCTTAAAGTCACAGTGGCCTGAAGGATCCCAAAGAACCTGCGGCAATGGTGGAAGGCGCTGGCTGCTAATAGAGACAGATCTTAATTGAGAACATTGGGTTTCTGATAACCAACTGATCCTGGAATCTTCTTGACCACTTTCAGGCTGGGAACAGCCTAGCCGGGCCTGACCAGGTCTGCTCAGCCTCCTTGCTAATCCTCGCTCCAGCCGCATGGGACCTGGCCCAAATAAGTCTGAGATCCCTGCCGTAAGGAAGATTATTGCCCTCTACCTTGGCATCTTCAAGGAGGTTCTAGGGAAGCCCCGTTTCCCAAGAGGCTGCTTGAAAATAAGTGACCCACGCACAAACATGTTTATATTCTATCCCCTTCTCACTGGGAGATTAGAATACAGTTGACCTTGAACAACATGGGTTTGAACTGCATGGATCCAACTTAAATGTGGATTTTCTCCAATACATACAGTACTGTCAATGCATTTTCTCTTCCTTATGGTTTTCTTAACATTTTCCTTTCTCTAGCTTACTTCATTGTAAGAATACAGTAATAACATATGTGACATACAAAACAGGTGTTAATCAACGGTTCTTGTTATCAGGAAGGCTTCTGGTCAACCAGAGGCTATTGGTAGTTACATTTTTGGGAGTCAAAAGATACGTGTGGATTTCCAATGCCCCTATCCCCCATCTTTCTCAACAGTCAACCGTACAGACTTGCAAATTCAAGGCTCCGAGAAGTCATTCAGCAAAGAAACCCACTGCACTGTGTTTAATACAGAGCTTCCCATGCTGACCCCAGAATGTTTTTTTTTTTTTCATAAACCCTCTAAGATTTTGCTCTGAGATGGGGTTTCATTTTGTGGACTCCCAAACTCATGGAAGGTCAAGGGAAGAGGGGGCATCAAAGTCCCCTGAAATTTACGAGGATGCGCATATGCATGCCGATGGCTACCTTGGGACGTGCTTTCACGCATTCTCAAAGGTTCATCTCTGTTGACTTCCCTCTCTCCCCTTCCCAACTATATACACCATGGGGCCAGGGAGCTGGCGCTTCCCCCTACCCACCTTGGCATCAAAGGCATGTTTGAAGATCTCACACAAGGTTTTAGCATAGGCCTGCGATTTGCCCGTCTCTGTGGCATAAAGGATGGTCGCCTTGACCCTCTTGGCCATTGCCTGCCCCATGAGTTTGGCTGAGAACTTGACGGCTCTGGAGAGAAGAGGATGGAGAGGAAAATGGGAAATGTAGAAAAAAGGGATGATGTTAGGCTGGGACTTTGGGGCAAGAATCATGCTCCTTGAAATGTAATGGGAGGGAACTTAGTCTCTTGATCTCTGGTGGTTTTAGGGACATTAGAAGCCTGAGTTTAGCACCATACTGACTCGTCATGAGCTAACATGGTTTTGTTAGTTTGTTGCTTGGTTGACCAACCCCAGTCTTGAGAACTTTGGCTTGCCAAGCGTTGCCCCCGAAGATAATCATTCATTCATTCATTTGTTCATTAATCAAACATTTGTTGAGTGCTCAACCATGTGCTAGGCATAGTTATAGGAGCTGAAGGACATAGCCAAGTATCTGTCATAGGGCTTATATTCATGTGTGTGTGTGTGTGTGTGTGAGAAAGAGAGAGAAAAATAGAGAGAATCACTAATAAATCACCAGGCATTGAGTCAGAAGGAAATTTAGAGGTTTACAGATCCACAAAGGAAGGACTAGCCTGGTTTAGTCAGGCTTGCATATTCTGAGTCCTGCACAGAGTCTGCTATCAAATAGGTGCTAAACAAATATCAAAAGAAGGGATGAATTTTATTTTATTTTGTTTTCTTTCATAGTTTATTGTCAAGTGGGTTTCCATATAACACCCAGTGCTCATCCCCACAAGTGCCCTCCTCCATGCCATCACCCCCCTTCCCCTCTCCCCTACCCCCATCAGTCCTCAGTTTGTTCTCAACATTCAAGAGTCTCTCATGGTTTGCCTCCCTCCCTCTCCCCAACTATTTTTCTCCTTCTCCTCCCCCATGGTCCTCTGTTAAGTTTCTCTTGATCCACTTATAAGTGCAAACATATGGTATCTGTCCTACTCTGCCTGACTTATTTTGCTCAGCATAACACCCTCAAGTTCCATCCATGTTGCTACACATGGCCAGATTTCATTCTTTCTCATTGCCATGTAGTATTCCATGGTATAGATAAACCACATCTTCTTGATCCATTCGTCCATTGATGGACACTTAGGCTCTTTCCATGAGTTGGCTATTGCTGAGAGTGCTGCTGTGAGCACAGGGATACATGTGCTCCTATGCATCAGCACTCCTGCAAGGGATGAATTTTAAAGATGCTGCTACCACCAGAGCCCTGGGGAGTTGAAATATCAAGTCTAGGCTCTTCCTCGCTAAACGGAGAATTCAGAACCAGTATTCCTTTCTTCCCATCTACAAGGGCGTGAGGTGGCCAACCAGTGGCTCAGGAATGCCTGGGCCTCACCTGAGCCAGCGTGACAAATCGCTAATTACCTCCACCTGGGGATTATTGATGGCAAATTCATCAATAATTTTTTAGAATCAGGGAAAACCACCCACGCTGCAGGAACACTCCGAACCAAGAGGGGGAAATAGAAAAGAATAAAAGGTGCTTTGAGGATTCCCTTTGAATGACTAGAGCACCAAAAAGCATCTATAATTAACTCCCATTGTTTCTACCCCTCACTTAATAGTGCAATTAATGTTTTAGATTTTTTTACCCCCTTCTGCCAACAACAGTTGAACTGAACTGAAGCCAAAGGCTGCCCTCCTTGAGAATATCTGTGATTCTCTTGTTAGGGAAAGAATGGGTGCTGATGTGTTCTCTTCTGGCTGGAGATCAGGGTAGGTGGAGGGAGAGAGAAAGGAGGGAGAGGGGGAGACAGGTGCTATGGGCCGTGTTAATGGAGCCAGGATCCAGGCTGGAGTCCCTGCAGGATCCACAGCCCCTGCTTCTGGGGTCTAGGGAAAGGATGTCACCTGTTGCACATCTAGGGATTGTATCCAGAGAGTTCTGGGCCCAAGAGGGCTGATGGGGAAGAGCAGCTCGGTGCATACCTAGCTTCTCTGCCAGAAGGTTAACTCCAAACAGGGGTCCCTGCTGAGTGGGCCAGTGAAATTAGCTTTCTTTAGGAGAAGGCTGGCAGCCCCCTTCGGTCATCTCGGTCAGCCCCACCTCACTTGTCAGCGGGTCCTTTGGCTGGCCACACATTCTTCGGGACCATTACTCTCCAGTGGCCTTGGCCCATAAGCCCCCTTCCCTCCCCTCCTTTGCTCAGGTTAGTCTAGTCATCTCATTTTTCAGCCCACTTGGCATCCTCTGAAGGAAGCCCTCTGACCTCCCAACGGGGTTAGGTCTATTTATGGCACCATGAAATCACTCCTTGATGGCACTTGCAGTGTTTTCTGTATTTG
This sequence comes from Proteles cristata cristata, assembly GCA_017311185.1. Lineage (NCBI taxonomy): Eukaryota > Metazoa > Chordata > Mammalia > Carnivora > Hyaenidae > Proteles > Proteles cristata. Next base: position 23,025 of record JAESUZ010003459.1, on the reverse strand, counting down.
TGTGACTCTTCAACAAGTGAATGGCTTTGAGCTTTGACAAGAACGTCATTTATCTGTCTCATCAGGCATCACTGGAACCTAGCACGGTGCCTGGCACAGAACAGGCCCTCGGTGTTCATTTGTTGGCCAAATGAATGAATGAATGAATGAATGAATGAGTGATGTTAGAATTCAGCCCTGGGTGAGAGCCCTCCGGAGTTGACTTGTCCCAGCTCCTCCCTCCTCTGGGTTCAGTGACTTCCTGTCAGGAGCCTGAAATTGGCCATAGCGGGGAGTACTGATACCATGGAAATTGGCAAATGTTATCAATCTGTTGTTATTATTATTACCGTTATTATTATTTTTCGGAGAGCTGGTTTATCAAAATGTCATTGCCTCTAAGACAAGAATTTAGGAAACAGAGGTGAGGAAAGTGAGGTTGGGAAGGAAAAAAGTTGAAGCAACATCCACATCTCAGACCCTGAGGCAAAGAAGGCACGAGACGGTCAGAGAAAATGGAGAACTCACATCACACAAGAGGTCAGAGGCATAGGCCTCTGCCCAGCCTCCTTTTCTGGGGCTCCCCGAGTTTGGGGGTGCTCCCATTCCCTATCCTCCATTTCCAGGAGACTTACTCTGCCAGCTTCTTGAAGCCGATGGCACGCCGCTTTGTGGGGGTTCCATTGGTGCCTTTCCAAACATGGGTGTTCCAAGGCTCAGGCTGGGAAGAGAAGACTATGGTCACTGTGAGCGGACCTGGCTCCTCTTGGGAGAGGCTCCGGACTCCCTGGGTGCTTGTGGCTGACCAGCTGTTCCCAACCCTCAGCCCCTGAAGGAATAATTCTGCCGGTGGTGACCCCAGCGAACCTGGCACAGAGTGGCTGGTCCAGTCTGCTTGCATCATCCTGCAAAACCCTCCCACTCAGCCCTGGGTCCCTCTGAAACACTCCTGGGGACCACTGACTATTCCTTTGTCTCCATTAGCCTTTTAGCTAGAGCTGTGCTATCCAATATGGCAGCCGCTAGCCGCATGGACAACGGAGCCCACGAGTGTCCACAGAGGAAGTCTGAATTGAGACACGCTTGAAGCCAAACATGCATACCAAGTATTGAAGACTTAGCACAAGAGAGACAGGAAGGGTCAGGACCTGGTACTCGAAGGAGGGGGTGAGTCGGTAGTTGAGCATCTCCTGGTGGAAGACGGGGGTGATGCTGCCAGACATGGGGGGCACGATCCACACCCAGTCGGCAGGGCAGCCCCCCCGGCAGCGGTATTCATTCTCCATGTGCTTAATGAAGGACTCGGTGGCAGAGTGGTGGTCAACGATGGTCACTTTGTCACTCTGCGGGAGGAGAGGGGGTAAAAGGCAGGAAGGGGAGCTGGGGTATTTTTGGGGACTCCCTTCTCCATTGAACAGTGTTTCCCAAAGGGTGGTCCCCGAGATGATGTGAGGCCCTGTAAACTGATTCTCTGCATTTCTCTCTCAATTATATCCAGGGGAGAGTCCCCTTTTCATGTTAATACACCTTTTAATACCTCATTTGCCAATTTTTCTCACTCCTTGCTCCCTCCTTTCCTTTTTTTCTATTTTTTTTTTAGCAAGTTTTAGCAAGTAAGAGAAAGCTCAGGCAGCATTTAGCTAGAATTTGACAACTCTGTGTTGTTTTCCTTGTGTTTATTTGCTTATTAATTTAATATTATAATTACCTTGTATTTATGGCAACTGATACTAATTCCATTTATGGCAGTGATACAAAATCTTCTTAAAGTAAAATATTTTAAGTACTAAGGATGGGTTTATTTATCCATTTATTTATTTTTTGAGAGAGAGAGGGCGCAAGTGAGTGAGGGGGGAGAGAGAGAGAGAGAGAGAGAGCGAGCGAGCAGCAGGGCTCATCTGAAGTGGGGCTCGTGTTCACCCGGTGTGGGACTTGAATTCCCTAACTGTGAAATCACAACCTGATCCAAAGTCCAATGCCTTAACTACTGAGCCACCCAGGGGCCCCAAGGTTGGGTTTATTAAAACCAAAACACAGAAATCGCAGTAGCGGTGGGTGGGCTGCATATCGGGATAACCGGTCCCTGGGGCCCGCTCTGGTCGGCCGGTCTGGATTCACACCTTGTCTAAACAGCGCTTTCCCTCTCTGGCTACTTCCCTGCCTCGATCACTCACCCTGCTCACTGCTGTCTCTGGCTCCCTGGTCCTCATACCAGTCCCCCAAGCCCACTGAGCCATGCTCCATCCTCCTCAGCATCTCCCGAGACCTCACTCCTCCACAGCTGAGAGAGAAGTGGGGGCTCCCTTCCCATCTCAGCCTGTCTCTTCCATGGAATATTCCTCAGAGTATCTATTCTCCCTACTCCTGACACAGAGGCCTGCAGTTCACATTCACGTCCACCCATGACTTGATGCGTTCATTCTATGTGTGCCTTCCATGTGTGTCTGGGAGGGTCTAGCTTCCCAGACTCAGCCCCCAGAAGATAGAGCTGGTCTCTGCTACAGAGAGTGAGCTCTACTCTGCAGTTTTCTGGTTTGCCCAGGAAAATACCATCAGCTTTATGCCCATCACGCTGGCACTATTATTAGCAGTGTCTTCCTTTCGCTCTCAAAAGTATCATGCCTTGGGGTGTCTGGGTGGCTCAGTCAGCTAAGCGTCCAGCTCTTGATTACAGCTCAGGTCATGATCTCACGGTTCGTGAGTTCAAGGCCCGCATTGGGTTTCTCTCTCTCCCCTTCTCTCTGCCCCTACCCCTGCATGCTCTCTCTCTCTTAAAATAAATAACATAAACTTAAAAAAGAGTATCATGGTTTAGATGATAAATTCTACAGCCATCCCACAGAATTACCACAGAGCCACGCAATGAGGAGTCTGTATGCGTCTGGTTAATGAGGACGAGTGTTTGTGTCCGTTGTGTGACAGTCTGAACCCCAAAGAGGTGGCCAGACACAAAGGATGCCTGCGATCCCAATTCGAATAAATCATCGGCAACTGGTCACGGCTGTCCCTCCCCCATCTACCTATCTCTTCCTCAAATGGTCCCCACCCAGGATCCAAAATGGAGATGGAGCGGGGCGCCTGGGTGGCTTAGTCGGTTAAGCGTCCGACTTTCGCTTGGGTCATGATCTCGCGGTTCATGGGTTCGAGCCCCGGGTCGGGCTCTGTGCTGACTGCCGGCTCAGAGCCTGGAGCCTGTTTCAGTCTGCGTCTCCCTCTCTCTCTGACCCTCCCCTGCTCACGCTCTCTCTCTCTCTCCTAGAAATAAATAAAACATTAAAAATTAAAAAAAACACAAAAAAACAAAATGGAGATGGAGATCAAAGTGTACATAATAGGATGTGGACCTCGCTGGTGGACAGATCCCCGCCCCCCCCGCCCCCCCCCCACTAGCCAGGTCTCTTGACCGTCTGCTCTAAGCCTCTGAAGCGTTTTAGTTTCACCTTGGAGGACTGAACCAGGATGGGTGCGCTGTGCTACCTGGAAACTGTAGAGGACAGCAATGTTGATTTCCACCAGCGCCTGGTCCTTCCACAGGGAGGACGTCTTCCTCATGTCCAAGTTCATCTTCTTGGCCACTTCCTGAAAGAGGAAGGAAACACAGACTCACAGGCTGGGCACTTGTGGAGAGGCAGGGCTAGCTAGTGGCACCAATGAATGTCTTAACGAATGAGTCAACTCATTGCCGGGCTGGTTAACTCACTCAAAAGATTTTTTTTTGTTTTTGTTTAGTTGAGACCCTACTGGTAGCAGGAAACTAGAGAGACCTGGGTGGCCCTTTTATTTGTGAGTTTCCCTTCTAGTAGTGGAGAGAGACAGTTAATATTAGGATGAGAGCTAATTCCTTGGGAGAAAATAAGGCAAGGAGATGAGATGAAGAGGGATACGCGGGCTGGATTGAGCCAGGATAGTCAGGGAAGGATGACTGAGGAGGCGGCACTCCAGGTGAAACCAAAATAATAAGAAGCAAGACATCTTCAGGTCTACGGCAGAAAGTTCTGGGCAGCAAGGACAGCATGTGCAAAGATCCTGTGGTGGGATCAGGCTTCCACCATCTGAGATACAGAAAGAAGGCTGGTGTGTTTGAAGGGTGGGTAGGGAGTCAAGGGAGTTGGTGGGAGAGAAAGCCTGGACTGGATCGGATCATGCAGGATCTGGGATGAGCCAAGGATTTGGGATTTTATTCCCAATACTGTATCATGGAAAGAGTCTTTGGAGGGTTTTAAGCAGAAGAGTGGGTCTGAGAGTGACATCACCCACCTTCTAGAAGGACAAGCTTTTCCCACTGACCCTGCTCTAAGCCTGGAGTAGCTACACTTGGGATCCAGATCATGGGTGCTTTGACCTCAGATGGACACCTGCCTGACTCCATCTCACAGAGGAGGAAACTGAGGCCCAGAGAGGTCCGCAGAACCAGCTGGCCTCAGAGCTGGGGCCCAGGCAGATGCATAATGCCCAAGGACCCGCGAGCTGCTACCATAGCCGGCCCACTCTTGTGGCAAAACTACTAGAAAAAAACCACAGCAACTCCTGACATTTATGCTACGGCTCAGGAGCTGATGTCAAGAGTTGGGGAACACCCAGCAGCAAATTCATTAATTAGAGCCTCGCTGTGCTTTCCTCTGTCAGTTCCAGTCACTTGTGGGAGCCCAGGTCTCATTATGGGGCTCGCATGCGACAGTTTCTCAGGTTTGGGTAAACCGCTTCCGAGGCCTGCTGTCACCAGTTGTAAATAACAGCCATTGGGCTTGGAGGGCTGGGGCGGGAGATGATCTCATTTAAGTTACTCGGGGATGATTCTCTGCAATCGAAATGTAAGCAGGGATCATGAGAGCAGAGCTCATGTTAATTCATTCTTTGAGGCCGAGGCATTAGGTTCTGCTATGGCCCTTTTGGCAGTGACACATACACACAAAGAATGAAATTTGCTGCTTTACATAAATACATAAAAACCTCGAGTTACATTATGAGAGAGGAAAGCGTGTGCAGCCATTATGCTGCGACTGTTACTTCTATAGCATTCTTTTGCTTAGAAGAATGGAAAGCATTAGCAGAAAAAAAAAAAAAAAGATTATATGATTTTTTTAAAATTCCCGAATGTCACTTGAGGCACCTCTGTGGAAATTGCCTGAAATGTCTCTTCCTTTCCTGCCAGAAGTTTGGACAGATCAGTGGCTGCCCAGTAGAATCTTCTGGGGGAACCTCTGAAAAATGCTAGTATCTAGGCTCTGTCCCTGCACGATGATATCTGAATCCTGGTGAGTGGGATTCAGGCATCATAAAGTTCTGCAGGGAATTCAAGTGTGTGGCAAGGCTGAGGACCCCTGGCTTCTGTGTCCAAGCTAATACCCGTGGAATTAAAAAAAAAAAAAAAACAAAACTTGAGACACAGTTGGCATATGACATTGTGCGAGTTTAAGGTATACAAACGTAAGGTTTTGGGTTGATACATTTATATACTCCAATATGATTACCGCTGTTAGCTAACACCTCTGTCATGTCACATAATTATTATTTCTTTTTCTGTGGTGGGAACAATTAAGATCTAGTCTCTTAGCAACTTTGAAGTTTATAATTCAGTATTGTGGATTATAATTACCCTTCTGTGCATTAGATTTCCAGAACTTATTTATCTTTCTGCTACAAGTTTGTACCCTTAAACATCTCCTCCCTAACTCCCCCACACACCAGCTCCTGGTGACCAGCGTTCTATTCTCTCTCTCTCTCTTTTTTTTAGGAGTTTGGCTTTTTCAGATTCCACATGTAAGCGGTAGCATACAGTATTTGTCTCTGTCTGACTTAACCCACTCAGGGTAATGTCTTCAAGGTCCATCGACATGAACACCCGTGAATGTTAACAACATCAACCTAATGCTTGATTCTGGGTTCTTTAAAAAATTTTTTTAACGTTTATTCATTTTTGAGAGACAGGTAGAGCAGGGGAGGGGCAGAGAGAGAGGGAGACACACAATCTGAAGCAGGCTCCAGGCTCCGAGCTGTCAGCACAGAGCCCGACGTGGGGCTTGAACTCATGAACTGTGAGATGACCTGAGCTGAAGTCAGATGCCCAGCCAACTGAGCCACCCAGGCACCCCTTGATTCTGAGTTCTAATCTTTACTTATTTACTGTGTGACATAGGCCCAGGGCTTAACCTCTCTGTTTCTTTTTTTTTTTTTTTTAATGTTTTATTTATTTCTAGGAGAGAGAGAGACAGTGTGAGCAGGGGAGGGTCAGAGAGAGAGGGAGTCACAGACTGAAACAGGCTCCAAGCTCTGAGCTGGCAGTCAGCACAGAACCCGACGCGGGGCTCGAACCCACGAACCGTGAGATCATGACCTAAGCGAAAGTCGGACGCTCAACCGACTAAGCCACCCAGGCGCCCCAACCTCTCTGTTTCTTAATGCCTCCTTTCGAAACAAGACCCACCACCGCAGACACTTGTTAGGGATAATGGTGTCTGGCAAGGCTATGACTATCCCAATGCACTCGCCAGATCCGAGCTCCAGACTCTATCCCAGCAGCCTTTAGCCGACAGGTAAAAAGGATGACTCAGCCAAGAGGGTATCAGACCTTCCACCCAGAAACGCGGATGCTGGGGAATCACTGCCAACCCCCTCCCCCTTGTTCTTCAGGAAAGAGGCAAGAAATGTCCCAAGTTCATGAGTCATTTTCAAACCCTTCCAACGAGAGGCTGTGTAGCCGGGTGGTTATGAACTTGGACCACAAAGCCAGACTGTGACTTTGAGCTGCTCACTTTAACCCTCCCAGAGGCCTCAACATCCTCATCTGTGAAATGGGGGTTATCATACCTGGAGGCTGTGCCGAGATGAGCTAAGCATGTGACACAAAATGCCGCGAACAGTGTGCACAGTCCATGCCATGCGTGCCCTGAAATCGCCAGGGGCCTCACCATGGCTGCAGACATTTCCAAGTTTCCTAGCCCCAAAGCTCAGCTGGGGGGCCCACCCCCACTGCCCTCTGCTGGCCTGTCACGATGGCCGCGAACGGACCTCACCTCCAGGATGTTGTATCGAGAGTTGTCACAATAGTCGCGGACGCCAATCTCCGTGCCCATGTACCAGCCGCTGAAGGGGCAGGCGCTGAACTCCAGGCCGCCGATCTCCAGCAGCATGCTGGACACAGCGGGGAGGCCGTACCACTTCAGGCCCAGCTCCTTGAACCACTCAAACCTGTGCAGAGTGACATGGCCCAGCTCACCACAGGGCAGTCCCTCAGGCAGACATGTGGGCGGGACAGCCTTAGTCTGGGGATGTGGAAATGCCAGCACCCTCCTGGGACCTGCTATTGTCAGAACCGGACTCCTGGGCTCTGCTTTAGACCTGAGGGATCACGGGCTCCATGGCTGGGTCCGATGATAGCATGTTTAACATGCTTCCCAGGTGATTTGGGTGAACATCCAGGCCCGAGAACCAGTGCGCCGGCCGGGCTGCTGTTTTTCTCCCAAAACCACTCTTGAAAGTTAATCCAGGAGAAAGGGAGTTTGCCGAATTCCTTCCTACCTCAGGGCCTTTGCATGGCAGTCCCTTCTGCCTGGGATATTCATTCTTCCTTCTGTGTCTGTCCAGCCCTTACCCAAATGTTAATTCTCAGCTAATGTTGCTTAATCTTCGAAGGCTTTGCTGATGCCCAGTTTAGGATGTGTCAGGCAACTATGATGCCTCTGTGCACCATAAAATTTCTTTTGCAGCACTTTACTGGAATTAAGTGGCTATTTGGGTAACAGTAGGTGTAAATTCTCTCCCTGGAGTTTGAAAGCATCATGGCGGCAGAGACCAAGTCGGCTACGGTGGCCGGCCCAGGGCAAGAATAATAAACGGTGCTGAACAAGCGAATGAGTAAGTGAATGCGTTAATGAATGGTAGGCCAGGTTTCACCACGGAGACTGGGTGAGTTCCCAGATATCGGGCAGTGTCATGGCCTCAGGACACCCTCTCCCTCTCCAGGGCTGGGACTGGGGTGAAAAAAGCAAGCCACTAGCCTTGGGTGCAAAATCTAAGGGTGCACCAACAGGCCTAGGAATTGAGTCCAATACTGCTTTTGATTTACATTATATTCCAAATTAACTCAACGTTTTTCAAAAAATCACAATCAATGCAAAAAAAAAAATCCACTGTGAACAAAATATCCAAAATTTAAATGAAAACGGGTCTCACCTTGCACAGGCCTGACTCACCTACTTCACCTGCATTTCAGCCCTGAACTGGATCCTGTCTTTATTAGAAAATTTCAGGTAAAAATATTTAAATTTGGATCGAATTTTTTGATATAAAATTGATTTTCATAAGTATATTACAAGAAAATAATATTTATCTTGATCACTGAGCTTTGGGGCACCCTTCCCTCACCCCACCCCCCAATTTTGCCTCCAACGCTATTGTCTCACTAAGGACCTCTCTTACTCTCAAAGTTTGAGTTTGCTTGTGCGGCTGGCCCAGCCCTTGCAGTTCCTTCCTGGCTCCAAATTCCTTTTGAACTTGACCCACGTCAGGTCACAGAGTTCTAGGGCTCACATGACAGGAGGTGCCCTCATACGGCTGGAAAAAGGGCAGGTCCTGGCTGAGCTTGGGAGGAGGGTGAGGAGGGAGATTCTGATTCAGAAGAGATGGTGGTCCTCCGGCTAGTCAGGAGGACTTATTCTTGGGGAAGCCCACACTCTGCCCAAGGCCACCGTGAGGAAGGGGCCAGACCCCCCCTTTCAGCTTCCGTCCAGGCTGGAGGGAGAGCCGGGGGTTAGGGATGGGTAAGGAGGGGCGCCGGGCGAATCCACCCACCCTCACACACCCCATGCCAGTCCCTCTTACTTGGGGTGCCTGATGGGCACTTCCAGCACCAGCTCTGGGGGAATCTGGAAGAGCTCGGGGTCGTTGCCATTGGCCTGGAGCAGGAGTGGCAGCACATCGAAGCGGCCTCTTGGGGGTTTCCAGCCTTGCTGGATGCAGATCTGCAACCAGAAGGGGCCAGGTCACAACCAGCCGCGGTCAACATGTCCCCAGACCCTCCAGACGCTATGGCAATGGAGGGCGGGGCAGAGGCCCCAATGCAAGCCTGCCAGCAGCACCTTCCTCTGGAGGCTCGGGGCCACGCCACCCCCTCCATACAGTTCTGTCTGACATCACACGTGTCTGTCTATGTGCCTTCTCCTGGCCCTCAGGACGGAAGGCAAATCTGGTCTCCTGCACTGCGCTCTGTTACGTTTTCTGAGTTCTTCTTGCGGCCCCGGAACTCCGGGGGGTTAAGAGCTGAATCTGCGTCTGTGACGCCCTCGAGCACAGGGTCCAGGATGTCCTACTAACTCGCTCTGGAGCTGTTTGCATCGGGCACCCTGAGAGATACAGAAAATCTACCATAGTTGGTGAGCAGAATTATCAGAATTTGTGCATAAATGCATCTGTGAGAGCAGCTGTCCAATGAAAATATAAAGCCAGTCACATAGGCAATTAACAAATTTTTCGAGTAGCCACGCTTGAAAAAGTAAACAAAAGTCCAACAAAGATCAGGTGCAATAATTTAAATGATATATTCATTTTAATAATATGTCAACAATTTAAAAAGTTTCAATACTATTCAAGTTAGAAATCACAATTATAATTTATTATAGTAATATCAATTTACTAATACTGTATTAAAGTATTGCTATCAATATATTAATATATTTGACATTAAGGTTAAATATGTAATATATTTATTCAACAAATATATCATATACTGTATAATGTATAACTAAGTGTATGAATCATCATTAATTTATTAATGATAAGTTATTAAGTACATTATTTTTATTATTTTTAATGTTTTATTTATTTCTAGGAGAGAGAGAGAGAGAGAGACAGCATGAGCAGGGGAGGGTCAGAGAGAGAGGGAGTCACAGACTGAAACAGGCTCCAGGCTCTGAGCTGGCAATCAGCACAGAGCCCGACGCGGGCTCGAACCCACGAACCGCGAGATCATGACCTAAGCGAAAGTCGGACGCTTAACCGACTAAGCCATCCAGGCGCCCCTAAATACATTATTAATATTACTATAATAAGATACTTAACATTAACAAATTTTGATACATTTATTAACTCAATAGGTGTATTAATTATTAATAAATATAATAGATATTATAATATAATAAATATAATAGATTAGCCTAACATTATCTATTATCTATATTATTTCAACCTGTAATTGAGGTAAAAATTATTATTTTTTTTTGAGGTAAAAATTATTAATGAGGTAGTTCCCACTCTCTGTTTTGTTCTCAGCCTCTGAGACATGGTGTGTCGTTTACGCCCATGACGCACCTCAGTTTGGACTCAACACATTTCCAGTGCTCACTGGCCACACGTGGCCAGGGGCTGCCGCACTGGACCGTGTAGAGCCGGAGGGTTTCGAAAGATACAGGCATGTGGTTATGTTCGGGGAGATTCTTTCTGCCGTGTTAGTAGAAAGAGGAAGCAGGAAATCAGGGGCTGAGACGAACATGTGCTGTCAGCGAGGTTTCTGGAGACAGAAGGGGAGGGAGAGGCTGTGGCGTTTATGTTCTGGTGGCCGTGAGGACAAGGTCAGCCAACGATGCAGTTAGCGCTCAGCCAAGTGGAGCCGGAGTCTGGCTGCGTCTAAACCGGCACAGGTGCAACTCCTGGTCGCCCTGGTTACAGCCCCTTCTTCCCCGTAATAACATTTCAATAAGAAAAGCCGCATGCAAATGAAGTCAGCAGGGAGGGGGTGGAGCAAGCTGCATGCAAATGAAGTCGGGGTGGGGGGGTGGGGGGGGTTCGGCTTGCCAGCTGGGTCCTGAGGAAGGTCCGGGGCTGGGGTGTGAGGGAAGAACAGAATGAACCTCGGCTGGGGATGAGTGGCTGATAAGGAAAAGGGGTTCCGGGCCGTGTGCCTGAGATCATTCTAGGCATGGGTGTGCCCGTGGTGTCTCTCGTGGGCACGGTGCTAGAAGCTACCATGACTTACCTGTGCTGCATCACCACCCAATGGGGCGATGGTGGTGTTTGCTTTCCTGGTGGCTTTTATCTTAAACTGTTTTATTCTTTTTTTAATTTATTTTGAGAGAGAGAGAGAGACGACGCATGAGCAGGGAGGGGCAGAGAGAGAGGGAGACACAGAATCGGAAGCAGGCTCCAGGCTCCGAGCTGTCAGCACAGAGCCCCACACGGGGCTTCAACCCATGCACTGTGAGATCATGACCTGAGCCAAAGTCAGACGCTCAACCGACTGAGCCCCCCAGGCGCCCCTCCTGGTGGCTTTTAAGAATTCACTTGGGCTGCCAGGAGCTGTGTTCGTACCATGCAGAGACAAGCCCATCCAAAGAAGGGGTGGGTGGGCAGGCAGAATTGCTGCATCGACAGATGAATGAATGATAGGAGTCTGCCATAGTGCCCAATCCAGAGGCAGCAAATGCCAGACACGGCTCCCACAATCAGCATCTCTCCTGCTGGTGGGAGGCAGGAGATTTGGACTGTACTTCTGGCTTTCCCTCTGCTCATTTAGTAGCCTTTTTATAACTCATGTGGCCATGGGGAGACTCAGTCTACTCGTCTGTAAAATGGGGCAACAGTTCCTATCAGGAGGGTTGGGCGAGGTAATGGATGAACATGACCAAACGACCAGCTGTAAGGAAACCAGGTGGGCTGGGGGCAGCCCAGAGGAGCAGGGGGTCTGGAGAGGAGTAAACGGTACCCCACTGGCTGCTTTCCCTATGGTGGTAACATTAAAAGAAGAAAAGGCCATGGGTAAAGACAGTTTGGGGGACTGGGCGGGGTGGGAGGCACACACCTCTGTGAATTCCACATTGGCCGGGTCCCCTAGGATGGAGCCGTCGGGCTGCTTGTAGCCGGCGTAGCGGATGAGCTGAGAGTTCCAGACTCGGAAGTCATGCTTGCCGTCAGTCCTCTGGGGGAATATGGTGATGGCGGATCTGCGGTGGAGACAGGGAGACGAGGTGTCGGGGCAGGGCTTGCGCCTGGTGGGCGCACTGCAAAGACGTCACCCAGGCCACCAACTGAGGCTCAGCGTGGATTGCCTTTGTGCCAAGGTCCCCAAGAGCCCACGGAGCTGCTGTTGGAAGGGAGGGGCCATGCCCTGGCCCTCCACTGGACCACTGGTCTGAGGAAGGGTAGGGTATGGGAGGTCCCACACCAGCTCGCTTAAGAGCAGAGCATACTTCTCTAACTGGAGACTTTGAAGCACTCTTGACTTGGGCCCGTTTTCCAGGGGTTCTTTGGCAGCCGGGAATCTCCGTGGAAACAACGGGGGACCCTCTTTCCCCTTGAAGAGTGAACACCACTGATTTCAACTTCCACTCTTGCTCTTTTACCCCCATGCTTACTTTTCCCCTACTTGTCGCCCCTCCCCCGAACCATACCAGTATCTACAGACACAGGACTACGAAGAAATCAACGTCCCTTGTAAATCACGTTTATTTACTTTAAAGGAAAACTGGAGATCGCCACTGGCCTCACCTCCCTCAACTGGAACTGTGAGGCCATATACTATTACTATGTTGCAGAAATATCTGTGCTTGTTGAAGACACTGAGCTGGAGCCCAGCTCGCTCCCCTAAAGGGGACATCACCAGCGTTAGGCGTTAATGATATCTCAGCACCAAACTGAGACTTTTGTCTTTGGGATCATGAGAAGGACTGAAAGCAACTGAAAGGAGAATGACTTCTTTACGACCGGATTTCAGCGTTATTTTCTACCAGCGGCTCTTGCCATCCTGACTCAACAGCCCCATCAGGGGACTCGATCCCGGGCTGTGGGAGACACCACCCTGGCTCGGGTCAGTGTGAGGATCACACGGTAAGGTCACCTCATTGCTTTCAGATCCTTTCCTACACACACCCTGCCCCTGGACCTTTGCCCTGCTATCCAGCTCAGCTGGAATCCCTCACTGCTGTCGTGTACTCAAGTTCAAGGCCAGACTCCAGATTCACCTCCTCCACAAAGCATCCCCTGTCTTATCTGTTCCCAGGACCACCTTCTTTCTGAGCCCACGCAGGTCTTTTTTTTTTTTTAATGTTTTTATTCATTTCTAGGAGAGAGAGAGAGACAGCGTGAGCAGGGGAGGGTCAGAGAGAGAGGGAGTCACAGACTCTGAAACAGGCTCCAGGCTCTGAGCTGGCAGTCAGCACAGAGCCCGACGCGGGGCTCGAACCCACGAACCGCGAGATCATGACCTGAGCGAAAGTCAGACGCTTAACCGACGAAGCCAAGCAGGCGCCCCTGAGCCCACGTAGGTCTTACCGTGTGCACAAGACAGTATTGCATTTAATACTGCAGGGCCGGGCGCTGAGTCTAGAACGGGGGCTGAAGGTGGAAGTCACATAGGTCCACCAAGGCTCTTAGCAGTCTTGTGGCAAAGGAGCCATATTGGAGACAAACACAGAATGAGTCAAGCTGTCAGTGTTCCCTCTAGCAGTAAGACACACTGCCATTTCTTTGGTTGAGCACCAGATACAGGCTGTTTGTGTAAAATATATATTTAAAAGGCACGTTTAGAAACACCAGAATCGCACACAGCAGGCAGAATCCTTACTCTGTGCGGGAACTGAGACCCGCAGAAGAAATAGAATACGCTTCTGTTTCCTAAACACAATTTCACTGAACAGCAGATCGAATGCCCTGCTCTGTTTAAATTCCATCTCTCTCTTTCCCTCCCTTCTTCTCCCTTGCCAGCCTTCCTGTTATGTTTCGATAATTTCTATATATGGCCTTCTTATCATGTCCAGATTTGTGGTTTTAAACTTGTGGGGGCGCCTGGGTGGCTCAATCAATTAAGTGTCTGACTTTGGCTCAGGTCATGATCTAGCAGTTTGTGCATTCGAGGCCTGCGTCGGGCTCTCTGCAGGTGGTACAGAGATCCCCGGTCTTCCTCTCTCTCTGCCCCTCCCTCACCTTGCACATTTTTCTTCTCTCTCTCTCAGAAATAAACATTAAAAAAATTTTTTAGAAACTTGTGAAAAAAAATGGGGCGCCTGGATCACTCAGTCAGTGGTGTCTGACTCTTGATTTCCACTCAGATCACGGTCTCAGGGTTGTGGGATTGAGCCCTCCATCTGGCTCCATGCTGATCATGGAGTCTGCTTGGAGTCTCTTCTCTCTCTCTCTCTATCTCTTTTCTCTACCCCTCTCGACTCGTGCTCTCTCTCTAAAGTAAAATTTTTTAAAAAGTGTAAAAAAAAAAGGAATCGGCTGAATATTTTCTTTAATAAAAGATCTCAAGAAGACCCTCAACTGAAAACTGAAAAAAGTGGAGGTGCACTGTCTGGCTTCCAGTGACCCCCCACCCCGATACTGCCTTGGAATAGCACCATTTGGAAACTACCAGAACCGCCCATCAGCTCCTTGAGGACTGAGACCTTGACCCTTTGGTGTTCTCCGAGGGGTGAGGTCTTTCAGGAAAAGATCTGACTACTACTTCCCCGAGCAGCTTCTGGGCTTCCATGACAGGCCCTTTCCCCACTGGTGGGCTCAGCTGGGACACATTTCCTTCTCAAGGAAGGGACCCATCCAAGAAAACCCATGCAGGATGCAAACTAGCCACTAGGGGGGGCTGGTGGGACTGTCCCTGCTGTGGTCCACAGGGCCCCACCCCGGGGCCGGTCCTCGGCGGCTGGACCAGATGCCTGGGCAGTGCTCATCGCACAGGAGTAACACGTCTAACGGCTGGGCTGCGGGGTCCCCAGCTGTCGCCTTTCAGCTGCCAGTGGCCAGTGTGGAAGCCAGCAGCTCACATCGGTGCCTCCCTGTCTTCGCTTCCTTCCCGGGCTGGTTCTTAGGAATCCAAGGCGTGGCTCGCTAGGCTTAACCTGGAGGAGCAGTGCTCACAGCGGCAGGAAGCAAACTTCTCTTTTAAATCCAGGGAAATCCTGAGGCAGCTCCAGGCAAAAGAGCGAGAGCTGGTAAAAGCACGTCACCATTGGCAATGGGACTTTTGAGTCCGGGGAACGGGAAACACCCCTTCCTGCCCCTTGCACGGCTGAGAATGAACTGTGAGGGTTGAACGGGATTTTGGTTGCCACGCAAGAGTCTGTTTCTTCTGGAAGAGACAGGACATGGCAGGTGGAACAACGAAGCCAGGCTGCCTCTGGCCATGTGGCACATCTCCCGGAGAGGAGACAGACGGGGAGCCTTTCCCCAGCAGGTGGGCCAACTCCACACCCAACAGTCAATGCCCTGGGGCCGTCGGACCCCCCTCCCCGGAGCCGGTGGGCTCACCTGAGGTTCCCTTTGTTGGTGGCATACTTGATGTGGTTGCAGATGTAGTTGAACATCCCGTGAGCGGTGGTGCAGTCGCGGGCATCGAACACCTGCAAAGGATACACGGTGAGAGCGGGCGCCTCCTCCTTCCCTCCTCGGTTCCCCGGCGCAGCCTTCCCGCAGGGACGGGAACTGGAGCCCACGCCACCTGCTGTCCCTCTAGAGTAGCGGGCACTCCACGCGTGTGATCCGGGCTGGGGTTTATGGTTTCTTTTTCCTGTCCTAATAACCACGGTCAGTCAGACCAGGAAACCTCCCCTGAAGGCAGGCGTGGTGTGTAGGTGAAGGCGGTGAAGGGGTGATGAGCAAAAAGGAGACTCGGGCGGGCTGCAGGGTTTTTCTGCTAGGTCACTAGGGATGAGGGATTTAAAAACAAAAATCAAACACCCCCCACCCCACCTTGATAACGAATCTACTTCTTATTTCAAACTATTCCCCAGGGGGCAGAAATCCTTCCAGGGGACAGAGAATCTAACGTTTTCAGAGAGTAGGTGGATAATATAGCTACGCAAAGCGTAGGCGGAGCACAAAAGAGAGTGGTAGGGTCTGTGGTAAACTGGAGTTAACCAAGAGACGTGCAAGTTCCTTTAAAAAAAACCAAAACACTGCATTGGGGCGCCTGGCTGGCTCAGTCGGTTGAGCGTCTGACTCTTGATTTCGGCTCAGGGCATGACCTCATGGTTCGTGATATCGAGCCCCACGTCGGGCTCTGTGCCGACAGTGCTGAGTCTGCTTGGGATTCTCTCTCTCCCTCTCTCTCTGCCCCTCCCCCACACATACCCTCTCTCAAAATAAAAATAAACATTAAAAAAAAAAAGCCCAGCATGTTGGCTAAGTGAGACCTGACTGTGAGGCAGGGACCCTGCGACCACCGTCTGGGATTTCACCACACCGGCCAGGTGGCCTTGGTGAGAGCCGGCCCTTTGTACGGCTCCTTCCCTCCCTCCCCACCCTCCAAGGAGCCTCACCCCCTACCTGCAGCTTGGACCACTGGATCCTGCCCACGCAGCGGGAGGCGTTCCGCCAAGCATGCTTGGCCCCGTAGATGAGCTCCGTGTCCTTGAGCTGGTAGGTTCCGGTGGTTTCGATCTCTTTATTCACTTCTTCCAGCCTCTCCGTGTGGGCTTTGGAGCCAAATCTGAGTGAGGAGGGAAGGGACATGGGAGTGTCACCTTCTCTCCCGAGTCATGTCACCTTCTCTCCCGAGTCAGGGGTCGGTAGAAAGAGCGAGCCGTTCTGCGCGGCCAGAAGCTGCAGCAAATGTGGGTTGATGTGGACACAGTAGTTCAAACATAAGTGGACTGTGAATGCCAGTGTCCACAAAGGCCCCCGGCGACTGAGCTGGCTGGGTGGAGACTGCAACCAACCGGAGAGCCTGTGCCTGGCTTTCATTTCAGGAGAAGAGCACTGGGTGTTACATGTAAGTGATGAACCACTAAATTCTATTCCAAACAAACAAACAGATAAAATTTGATTGAAAACAAAAACAGAAACAAACAAATAAAACCAAAGATCTCCTTTCAAAAGGAACTGGAGAGAGAGAGAGAGAGAGGGAGGGAGACACAGAATGTGAAACAGGCTCCAGGCTCTGCGCTGTCAGCACGGAGCCCAACACGGGGCTCAAACTCATAAACTGTGAGATCATGACCTGAGCTGAAGTCAGACACTTAACTGTCTGAGCCACCCACGTGCCCCTTTATTTATTTGTTTTTAAAGATTTTATTTTAAAGTAATCTCTCCACCCAATATGGGGCTCAAACTCACAACCCCAAGATCAAAAATCGCATGCTCCACCGACTGAGCCATTTTTCCCCTTAAATTTGCTTATTGTTAAGTTGGCTTACATATAACACCCAGTGCTCATTCCAACAAGTGCCCTCCTCCATGCTGACTGAGCCATTTTTAAAGAGGAATCTTCTCATTTTTAAGTGATGACAAGGAATTCAAGTAGAGAAAGCTGAAAAAAATTATTATGAAAAGTTTGGGGCTTACAAAAAGGTATCGAGAATACTATGATGAATACCCAAGCCTGAGAAATACTAAATGAGGGGCACCTGGCTGGCTCAGTCAGAGGAGCGAATGACTCTTGATCTCAGGGTCATGAGTTTGAGCCCCATGTTGGGTGGAGAGATTACATAAATAAATAAAACTTTAAAAAATAATAAAAGAGAAATGATATTATAATTCCTTGGGGACTATTTTTCCATCATTTAAAAAATTTTGTTTAAATGTTTTTATTTATTATTGAGAGACAGAGACAGAGCATGAGCAGGGGAGGGGCAGAGAGAGGGGGAGACACAGAATCCGAAGCAGCCTCCAGGCTCTGAGCTGTCAGCACAGAGCCAGACGCGGGGCTCGAACCCACGAACCGTGAGATCATGACCTGAACTGAAGTTGGACGCTTAACCGACTGAGCCCCCCGGGCGCCCCAACTATTTTTCCATCATAACACACTTTCTTCCTGGAAGTGTCTCAAGCTTTTCTCCATATATTTGTCACATGTGTATATATTCCCTAAATCACACACCGTTTTTATTCTGTATGTTTAAAAAGCTTATATAAATGATGCTAACCTGAATTCATTCTTCTACAAACTTATCCTTTCTACCTTTTGCAGAGTTATTTTCAAGCTTCATTCCCACCAATGTGCTGAGGGCTACCTCGTTCACTTTGTACGGCTGTATAATGTTCCGTAACTCAGAAAATACCACCACATCCCCACACATCCTCCTGTTGAGGGAGTCGAGGTGGTTTCTGGTTGGCTCCTTCCTTTTAAATTTTTTCCCATTAAATTCACATTTCAGTGAACACTTACACGCATATCTTCTGGTGAACAAGGGGAGAGTTTCTTTTATACCTGGGCACGGAGTTGCTTGAACTATTATAAATTTCAGCAACACTTTGCAGGCCAAACCAAGACATTGCTGGGGGTCAGATTTGGCCCCCGGGCCACTAGTTTTTAACCCATGCGTATATGGTGGGCAGAGCCCTTACGCCGGGTTCAACTGTCTGCAGAGCTGGAGTTGAAGTCTTTGTCCCGGGTACTTGGTAACTCACCCTGGGTCCCCGGAGCCAACACACACTTGCCTTTTAATTGATGAGTAGTACTGGTCAATGAACTCTTTGGCGAGAGGGAAGAGCTGTTCTTTCGTGCGGACGTCCTCGGGCCTTCGAATTTGCTGAGAGGGAAGCATGATGGAGCCCATGCAGATGAGCTCGGTGCAGCTCGTTTCCTGGAGGGAGAGAGAGATTCGAGCTACCACGTGCAGGCCCGCGTCGGGCTGAGCACATGGGTCTGACACTGGTGGTGGAGTTGACTTGGCCTTTAATCCCCAAACAGGCCTGCTCAAGTGCCAGCTTCCGGCCGTTGTAGGATGGGGTCATCAGGCCTGGTAGGGAATGATGGGCGGCGTTCTGGGGTTCTGAAAGTGTTTGCTCTACTTGGCTTGGGGAAGAGGGGCTTCCTGACTGGCTCTCCCTAAGCGTCAGACTCACTGCTGCTGAATCCTCAAGTAGTTTTTGATCCCATATTCATCAAGGGAGAACTGCTAGTATGGCTGAACACATTTATGGGATGCTGATTGCAAGGAAGTCGCCCCAATTCCTCACTTCCCTGTATCCACACCCTTCGCAATGTGCCTTCACAACAACTGTCATTGAGAAGTAGAGCCTCTATCCTCTCCCCTTGGACATGAGCTGGTTTTGTCCAATAGAAAATAACAGATGGGATACCATGCCCACCCCCATGCCTAGGCCTCAGGAGGTTTTGCATGCTTTTGCTCATTTTCTCTGAAAACCTCACAACCACCATGTGAACCAGGCTAGGCTAGCTTGCTGGATGGAGCGACCACATGAAATAGAGGTGAGTGATCATGGCCAAGGCCATCCTAGACCAGCCCACCCAGAGCCGGCCCCTCACATGACTGTAGAGGCTTGAGATCAACGGCGACCAGTTGCGCCAATCTCAAACCTTGCGCCAATCTCTGGACTTTTGAAACATAATTAGTGGCTGTTTTAAGCCACGGAGCGTTGGGGAAATTTGTTACACAGCAATAGCTCACCGATACGATGTTCTTTGAAGAGGCTCATTTTCAACGAAAATGTAAAGCAATGTGGTGATTTGCTGACTGTTAAAAAATGGGATATAAAAGTTTAGCGGAAACACTGTGAAAGCAAAGAAGGGCTTGCTCAAGATCCCATTAGCATCAGACTATGAAAGATAAAGAAAATGCATTCAGAACCAGAAATCCCTCCTGGATTCTTTCAGGTTCAAAGTACAAAAATAAAAAATATATCTGGGGCGCCTGGGTGGCTCAGGAGGTTAAGCCTCTGACTTCGGCTCAGGTCATGATCTCGCGGTAGATGAGTTCGAGCCCCGCATCAGGCTCTGTGCTGATGGCTCAGAGCCTGAAGCCTGTTTCGGATTCTGTGTCTCCCTCTCTCTCTGCCCCTCCTCCACTCACACCTTGACTCTCTCTCTCTCCTTCTCAAAAATAAACAGAAATATTAAAATAATTAAAAAAAGAAAGTATTTCCACGAATGAGTAGGTATCTGCCAGTGGTTCTCAGATGGGAGGGGCTTCCCACCCCAGGGACACCGAGAAATATCTCGAGACATTTGTGGTGTGGTTACAACTTCGGGGGGGCGATGAATCTCACGCGTATGGCCAGGGGCGATGCTGAGCACCCTGCTGTGCACGGGGCTGGCCCCACGACAGACGTGTCCAGTGCCAAATGCGGCCAGTGTGAGGTGGGTCCACGCCCTGCTGGGTTACTCACCAGTGTGCTCTTGAGGTGAAGCGTGTCAGTGAGAACCACGTCGGTCTCCCAGTTCTTGACCTTGAGGAAGCGGGGGCACTTGGAGGGACTGCCATTCTTCGTGGGAGACTGTTTCCCCGAGGCAGGGGGCTGGAGGAGAGATTGGAGACGGAACGTTAGGCAGGGTCCGGCGGGCACTTGGAAACTGTCCGCAGAGACGGGGAAAAGAGCTGGTCTTCCTGGAATGTGCCGGAGTTACCAAGTGTCTGCACCAAGAGAAGGTGACATGGGCAGGGTGGCTGGGAACCTGGCCCCTCTGCCGATGAAGAAGGAGGTACTGCGGGAAAGCCTTTGGGGTACTGTTCTGCGGAGAGGGATCAGGAACTCAAAGGTGGCCTCGTTGGTGTCTAATGCAGGTCTTAGCACATGGTAGGGGCTCAATGAATTTTTGTTGAATGAATAAACGAGCAAGGGACACCGTCAGCCTCTGAACGGTACTGGCTTTCAGGCCTAAGGAATCACATCTGAAGCTAGGTCAAGTTACTTGGATTTCTGGGCTTTCCTGCTACGGCCCAAATGCACTATTTCTCGTGAATGCTGGGAAAACAGAAAAGATCCAATCAGATAGTTCTGAAGCATGAATATTTCCCCTAAACTTTAGGTTTCTGCCTCTCAAAAATGCCCAGTGTGTTCCTGCCTCAGGGCCTTTGCACTGACTGCTCTGTCTTAAACACCCTCAGTCCCCCATTTGTCTTCACTTCTATAAACAAATTGCCCAGTAGGTGGGGGACGGGGGGGGAATAAGTCCTGGCTGACATTCTTGGCTCATCCATCTGAGGCCTCATTAATAAGGATCACATTCTGTCTTGGGTGTTTCTGAGGAACTGTCTACCTGCTTTTGCAACAGACAAGCCTCAGTTAGTCAGCATCTGTCAGATGCAGCAGGCACACCTTGACATGACAGCTGAGTGAGGGAAGGGAGAAGACAAGCCAATGTGGAGTCACATTCATACTGAAGAACGGAGCATTGGGTAGTGACCTTGCGGCGGGGCATTCACATGCTCAGCTAGTATTTATTGAGGACCTATTATGGGCTAGACACTGTCAGGCACTGTGGACACTGTAGTGAGCAAGACAGAAAGTGCCTTGACCCTTCAGGGACATTATTGTCAAAGAAATGGAGACAAACTATAAATAAACCAACACACAAATGATATAATATCAGTTGGTTGTAAGAATATATATGGATGACTAAGTGGAGGCAAGAAAGGCAAGTGCAAAGGCCCTGAGGTAGGATGAGCTTGTTAAGTTCCACGGTCCAGCGAGGAGGCCGGTGTGGCTGGAGTGTGTGAGTATGGCTATTTCAAGGAGATGAAGTCAGAAAGGAGCCCAAATTGTCATCTCATCGGGTTGGAGGGGCTCAGGCTGGTGAGGAAGCTGTGAATTACGATTAACTGGGCTAAGTCCAGGAAAGAAATCACAGAGTACGCTGAAGGACTACTACTGAAAACTGGCATTCAATAAGAACTCACTATGTGCCAAGCAAAATCTAATTGTTCTCATATTACAGACGAGGAAACTGAGGCACAGAGAGGTTAACTAAGTTGTCCAAGATCACAAAGCTAGTAAACTGGAACCAGGAGTCAAATCCAGGCAGTCTGTCTTTCAAGCCATGCTCTTAGCTGCTGACTCTCCTGCCTCTTGGTCATTATGCATAATTCATTCATTCATTCATTCGTTTGTTCGTTCGTTCGTTCATTCATCCAACATGTGTTTACTGAGTATCTCCTATGTTCCAAGCAAGGTAGCAAGGGCCAGGGCCATGGTGACAAACTAGACAGATGTGATCTCTGTCCTCATGGAGTTCATTGTGCAATGTGGGGGTCAGGGGAGGGATGACAGTTTATGCGTCACTATAACCAAGTGCAATGGCCACCATAACCTGGGATGTGGGTTGTATATAAGGCACTGGGGAAGCACATGGGAGGGGCGCCTAACCCAGAACGTTTGACTTCTAACTAGAGACCTTCAGGACAAGTAGGTATTAATTTGGCAAAGAAAGAAGAGCAAGGTCTTGTGGGCAGAAAGAACAGCTTATGCAAAGGTCCTGAGGTGAGAGGCATAGCACAGCCACCTTTCTGGCGCGCAGAATAGAAAAGCTCTGTGCTAAGGCATCTGTGCCACCATGTTGGAATCTGAGGAACAGAAGGTCGGTGAACAGCGTGTTGAAGATGTCTCCAGAACCATGCAAGAGATGGCAGACAGAGGACCCGTGGAGGCCGCCATGACTCGCCCCTGCCGCGGCCAGATCTGGTCGTCCCCAGTGACTCCCATCTCAGTGCTGGGCATCCCCACCCACCTGTGCAAGCCACCATTGGGGGCTGTCCTGGACTCCATTCTCTGTCTCCCCCACCTCCAGTGCCTCCCCAAGTCGCACCATCTTAGCTTCCACGCAGCTCTAGAATCCACGCCCTTCTCTTTCCCCCCATCTGACTGGGCAACACGGTGGCCAGGCCAGCATGGTCTTTCTCCTGGATGAATGTAATCACCTCCTAACTGTCAGCCCTCACTTCTCGCTATGGGCGTTATAACGTGCTGCTCCTAGTGCACCGGCCAGTGCTCTCGGCAAGGTCACTGCCGTCCCACCACACCGGGGGCGGGAGTGGATTTGGAGGGATTCTTTCCTTCCCTCGCACTTCCTGCCTGCTCAGCCCCAGGTTATTTACTTACATCCCCTGGTGGAGCCACTTACAAATAGCTCCGTTTCCTTTGGAGGCCTGGCCAGACAGCCTCAACGCTTCTTTAAGATTCTGTTTTAAAAAAAAAGGGGGGGGGCACCTGGGTGGCTTAGTCAGTTAAGCGTCCGACTTTCACTTAGGTCATGATCTCGCGGTTCGTGGGTTCGAGCCCCGCGTCGGGCTCTGTGCTGACTGCCAGCTCAGAGCCTGGAGCCTGTTTCAGTCTGTGCCTCCTCTCTCTCTGACCCTCCCCTACTCACGCTGTCTCTCTCTC